>VZTO01017078.1:0-102674 GCA_013400615.1 Syrrhaptes paradoxus | reverse complement strand
ATTAAGCAGACACCCCTCTCCGCCTCCTGTGCTAATCAAGGCCCCGCTGTGGGAAAAGAATGGGATGGAGGAATTGGGCTATCCCTGAAAGATCCTTGGGTTTTCCAGCTGCTGGGCTTGTTTTATGAGCAGTATGTAAATCTGATGGAATTCCTTTTAGAAATCTCACTTTGGACTGCAGTTGTGCAGCTTTCCAAGAACTGTCATGTTGGCAGACTCTCCTCTCAGAGTCATTCGGATTCAAGCTACGCCATGCTCACAGGAGGATGGCTTTTTCTTCAAGACCTGTGCAAGCAGGTTTGGAATGAGTTGGTTTTTTTTAAAAAAAACACCTAATTTTTTTTGGAAGGGGGTGAGGAATATACTGCCCTTTGCCAGTAGCCTCCTTATTCGGTGTTTTCTGCTTCTCTGCAGCCCAGTTTGGACCAGCAAATATTTTGTTTATGGGGCAAACAGATCCTGATGTGATTTTTTTGGTTAAATGCCTTGCAGCTCTCTGGGGGCAGCCACTGAAACTCATCAAAGACAAACAATGAGCTCACAAGAGAGGGACAATGGGATGTCTTCTCCTTTCCCCATTGCCGTGGGTTGATGGGACCTGCTCCATGGGGTCCACCAGAGTGGTCCAGAGAAGTAGGGTCACTTCTGGCCTTTTCCTTCAAAGGGCGGTGGGATTGTTATAACTCTGAATACCTAAATGTTTCCTTTCTGTTCTCCATGTGAGTCTGTCCAGAGGCTGCTGCAGCCCTGCTCAGGTCTGTGTAAGATCAGAAAATCTGTTCTCTGTGTGGCCTGAGGCTGGCTGGTTGCAACGCCGTCTGGGAGAGGATCTGCCGCACGTTGCTTTCTTTAAACTGAAACTTCGTTCTGTGTTATGTGGTTTTTTTGAAGTTCTTTCTAAATTTAAGAACAACTCTAGAGCAGGCAGTGTTTCAGTAGCTGTGTGAGAGAGAAATCGAGTTTTTGGCAAATGAGGCACAAGCGTTTTGTGTGTGGTGTGGGATCTGTTCTATGCTAAATGGGCCGTTTTAAGTCATGTTGGGGCGATAGAAATAATTTCAAAATTGATGGTAAATCTTGCTCCTGCAGTGAGTATCAGAAGCAGTTAGCATTTTACATACAGTGTAAACAAAAGGATGATCATCAGCCATAATTAGATTTTTATGGGTTTGTAAGCTGACTCATGTCCCCTGGAACTTCTGCACAGCAAGCTAAAGACATGCCAAGGTTTAGAAAAGCATGATTGCTCTTTGGCTTGTAAAAAATATCAAGTTTGGATGTACAGCTGTTGTGTGTTCCTTAATAATAATAATAAGACAAAAATGTTATAACCTTTACTCATCCCTTCTTCCAGCAAACTTTCCATGGGATTGAGTAAGAGCTTCAGGATGTAGTTTGTGGACACTGGCTGTTAATGTTAAATTGGAAAGCCAGCAGCAAAAATAGCCAAACTCCGATGTTTCTTCAATTTTGGGGGCTGCCAAAGATAGCAGGCTTCTGAGCGGGCAGCAAATCTCAGTCCAAGCTTTGAAGTGCTGAAAAATAGCAACCCTAACAGCGAGTCCTGGCCTNCTTAGGTGGTCCTTGGGGCAGTGGGCTATCATCGCAGCCCTTCTGGCTCATTGGAGATCACAAGTTCAGTCTGGCACCCGAAAGTCTCTGGGTGGAATGACCTGGGAAGGATTCAGGGATAGTAATGGTGCCCCTTCTCCATGGGCAGCCTGTGGTCTTCTGCCGTCCCTCTCCCCCTGTCCCCATTGCTCCTGCAGGTGTGCTTGACCTTCCTGATGCCGATATCCAGCACAACTGTGCCTGGATAAGGTTCAGGCTTGACCCAGACTCTGACCACCCGGGTGGCTGCTGTGTGGGGTTGGTGGGTTTGGACAGTTTTCCCTTCTTAGTGTCTGTACCTGACACCTTGCTCAAGAGAACTGCTCAGCTTTTCATGTCTCTGTCCAATAAATTAAATTGCGTGTGTAAGAGACAGGAAAGTCCTCTTTCTGGTTGACAAAATAATTGCATAATTTATCTGAAGAACACCAGAAAACTGATAAATATGGAACTACCATTCCTCAAAATGGCTGTTACGCCTCTTTTTTTAGAGTATGGGGGAGGTTTCCTGCATGATTGTGGGATACTGATATGGTTTAAATGAAAGCACACATGTCCTCAAAGGACTGAGCACATGGATGGGTGTAAATATGGAAAAAAGCAGACAGACTGCTCTCAGTGCTGATCTCCCTGTTTCGGGGCTGCAAAGCGCCGAGTCACTTCCACAGCTCTGGTAAAACACACAAACTGGCCCAATGTGATGATGTACCAAGGTCTGTTCAGGAGCTTTGGGCTGTACAGGGTCTGAATTCTCAATCGCTCCATTTGTCCTTCCTCACCCCCTTGCCCCCATGGCTGTCAGGCCATGCTGAAGGTTGGCGGCAGCTCGATGACCCAGAGGGGCTTGTGGCCATTTGCAAGTTTGCTTTTGCCTTCAGGAGTAGCTGCTGTGCTACCTCTATGGAGATTTATTATTTTTTTTTTAACATCTGTTGTACATTTGTCTATGGCAAGAATTACAATCCCCGAAGGAATTGTTGGCTGATGTATAGATGATGCCAGATGAGGAAAAGCACCGTTTGGCACATTCCAAATTAAGCAGCTCTCTGTGTATGACACAGTCATTTGGAGATGATTTACACGGCCGCTTTTGCCATCGGGATGTCATCTGCCCTCTCTGCGCTGTCGAGTTTTAAGGCTTGGATGCATCCTGACTACTTAAACACACTGCCGTGATTGGAAACACACCCAGGAAAACAAATGCATGCGTTTGCCTTTTGTTGCAAACTGTTTTATTTCAATGGAAAGCAGAAGCAGTGGAGTCATTTTGCCCCCCCCTCTGATGCTGAAGTCAGGATTTCAAGCCTGGCTGCCTGAATGACGAGAGCCGTGGTATTTCCATAGGACAGGGATGCTGTCAGGTTTCAATGTGTTCCCATTAATGTGGAGGGAGAAAATTTCAGCCTCCCCCCATCTTGGCCAGATGTGTCCATGCATTAGCATCAGTGTTCTTCCAGCTGCCTTTTGTCCTTAAGAGATTGTTTTATTTTTCATCCTTTCCTCTCCATTTTGTACCATAAAAATAACTGTGGACAAGTTGTGATGATGAGCGCTTCTCTCCGGATAAGGTCTGGATCCCGTGCTGGTGTAAATCAGCGTGGCTGTGTTCACTTCTACAAGATGACTGAGCCTAGTCTCTTTGCTGGTTTTGCCCATGTGCGTTGCTGTGGAGGGGGTGGTCTCCATCCCCCGTGGTGGGTGGCTGTGGTGATGGTTGGCTCACAGAGCTGTGCCCGGTTTTGGTGAAAATGAGCTTGAGCAGCAAAATCCCTGATGTTACCATTGCTAAAACAACTCAAGAACATCCAAAAGATCTTACCCACCGTCTCCCTCTCCACCTTGGAGCAAAAGAAAGTCTATATATTGATATAACCATCCCAATTGTAGGATTTCACTTGTACCACTGAAATCTGTCCATAGACAGTTCTTTCAGCTGCATATTTAGATATTTGTGTGTTAAAACTTGTACATGGCCGTAAGACAAATATTTTTTTCCGTATTTAACTCTAATGGCCTTTCTGAGACCGTGAAGTTACTTCATCAGTAGACCTTGCCCACAAATGGTGCCTTTCCCTACCAAAAGCTTCCAATTTGAGGTGGATCCAGTTCTGCAAATTTTGCAATGAAGTCCCAGTTTTCCCAGTATACATCTGCCCTTGCTGGCTTAGTAAAGTATTTACAGGAGTGNGATAATTCTTTTGATCTGCAGATCTGTTGGCATTAATTTCTGCTTTCAAAACTGTTCACAAAAAATATTTCCTTGAAGTGCAGCTCCCCACTTAGGTGGTCCTTGGGGCAGTGGGCTATCATCGCAGCCCTTCTGGCTCATTGGAGATCACAAGTTCAGTCTGGCACCCGAAAGTCTCTGGGTGGAATGACCTGGGAAGGATTCAGGGATAGTAATGGTGCCCCTTCTCCATGGGCAGCCTGTGGTCTTCTGCCGTCCCTCTCCCCCTGTCCCCATTGCTCCTGCAGGTGTGCTTGACCTTCCTGATGCCGATATCCAGCACAACTGTGCCTGGATAAGGTTCAGGCTTGACCCAGACTCTGACCACCCGGGTGGCTGCTGTGTGGGGTTGGTGGGTTTGGACAGTTTTCCCTTCTTAGTGTCTGTACCTGACACCTTGCTCAAGAGAACTGCTCAGCTTTTCATGTCTCTGTCCAATAAATTAAATTGCGTGTGTAAGAGACAGGAAAGTCCTCTTTCTGGTTGACAAAATAATTGCATAATTTATCTGAAGAACACCAGAAAACTGATAAATATGGAACTACCATTCCTCAAAATGGCTGTTACGCCTCTTTTTTTAGAGTATGGGGGAGGTTTCCTGCATGATTGTGGGATACTGATATGGTTTAAATGAAAGCACACATGTCCTCAAAGGACTGAGCACATGGATGGGTGTAAATATGGAAAAAAGCAGACAGACTGCTCTCAGTGCTGATCTCCCTGTTTCGGGGCTGCAAAGCGCCGAGTCACTTCCACAGCTCTGGTAAAACACACAAACTGGCCCAATGTGATGATGTACCAAGGTCTGTTCAGGAGCTTTGGGCTGTACGGGGTCTGAATTCTCAATCGCTCCATTTGTCCTTCCTCACCCCCTTGCCCCCATGGCTGTCAGGCCATGCTGAAGGTTGGCGGCAGCTCGATGACCCAGAGGGGCTTGTGGCCATTTGCAAGTTTGCTTTTGCCTTCAGGAGTAGCTGCTGTGCTACCTCTATGGAGATTTATTATTTTTTTTTTAACATCTGTTGTACATTTGTCTATGGCAAGAATTACAATCCCCGAAGGAATTGTTGGCTGATGTATAGATGATGCCAGATGAGGAAAAGCACCGTTTGGCACATTCCAAATTAAGCAGCTCTCTGTGTATGACACAGTCATTTGGAGATGATTTACACGGCCGCTTTTGCCATCGGGATGTCATCTGCCCTCTCTGCGCTGTCGAGTTTTAAGGCTTGGATGCATCCTGACTACTTAAACACACTGCCGTGATTGGAAACACACCCAGGAAAACAAATGCATGCGTTTGCCTTTTGTTGCAAACTGTTTTATTTCAATGGAAAGCAGAAGCAGTGGAGTCATTTTGCCCCCCCCTCTGATGCTGAAGTCAGGATTTCAAGCCTGGCTGCCTGAATGACGAGAGCCGTGGTATTTCCATAGGACAGGGATGCTGTCAGGTTTCAATGTGTTCCCATTAATGCGGAGGGAGAAAATTTCAGTCTCCCCCCATCTTGGCCAGATGTGTCCATGCATTAGCATCAGTGTTCTTCCAGCTGCCTTTTGTCCTTAAGAGATTGTTTTATTTTCCATCCTTTCCTCTCCATTTTGTACCATAAAAATAACTGTAGACAAGTTGTGATGATGAGCGCTTCTCTCCGGATAAGGTCTGGATCCCGTGCTGGTGTAAATCAGCGTGGCTGTGTTCACTTCTACAAGATGACTGAGCCTAGTCTCTTTGCTGGTTTTGCCCATGTGCGTTGCTGTGGAGGGGGTGGTCTCCATCCCCCGTGGTGGGTGGCTGTGGTGATGGTTGGCTCACAGAGCTGTGCCCGGTTTTGGTGAAAATGAGCTTGAGCAGCAAAATCCCTGATGTTGCTAAAACAACCCAAGAACATCCAAAAGATCTTACCTGCCGTCTCCCTCTCCACCTTGGAGCAAAAGAAAGTCTATATATTGATATAACCATCCCAATTGTAGGATTTCACTTGTACCACTGAAATCTGTCCATAGACAGTTCTTTCAGCTGCATATTTAGATATTTGTGTGTTAAAACTTGTACGTGTCTGTAAGACAAATATTTTGTTCCGTACTTAACTCTAATGGCCTTTCTGAGACCGTGTGGGCAAGGTCTACTTTACCAGTAGTGCACAAATGGTGCCTTTCCCTACCAAAAGCTTCCAATTTGAGGTGGATCCAGTTCTGCAAATTTTGCAATGAAGTCCCAGTTTTCCCAGTATACATCTGCCCTTGCTGGCTTAGTAAAGTATTTACAGGAGTGAAGCTCGTGGCTCTGAGAAGATGGTGATGACGACTTCCCTGTGTATGACAAGGAAACACAGGCAAATGCAAGTCAGGCTTACAACCAGAGTTTTCTTCCTCTCCTAGGGAGTGTACTGATTTTAAGCTGAATTTAGGACAATTTAGACAATTGGTTTAATTCCCAGGTTTGGTGTGTGGAAGGTGAATTTGGTATTTTCAGATGAATAAAACAAAAACGACTTTCCATTCTGCTCTTGGCGCCGTACCAACGTTTATGTAGCGATGTGAAAGTTTTAAACTGTGAAAGAAATAATCGCCTACCCTAATCAACATTTTAGGGAGAAGGCTTATTAAAGCATTGATACATTATCTTAAACTTCTGAGTGCTGTTCCTTCCATTTGCAAGAACTTGAACTTTCCATAGCTGCTTCGATAAACTTTTCATCAGGGTTCAGAAAACTAACAAACGATCCCATTACAGCATACGTTAAAAATCTATTTGTCTTATACTAATGAGTTAGTGGACATGCGTAAAATAAAAATATCTGTTCCTTTTACATTGTTTAAATTGCTACTGTCAGGTACTTCAGCTCCAAATGATAATGTGTGTTTAAAAAACCAAATACATTAATGTTTCATGTTATTTTAAAGTGTCTGTGACTTTTAAAAAAAGATTTATATTGTGTTTGTGATCCAAGCCTGAAAGTATGCTGAGAGGCTTGGGGAGAAGAAAACTTGCTTTAAAAGCAGAGTATTTCCCCTACTATTACCCAAAACCAGTGAAATAATGAAATATGATAAAGAAATTGGAACAGATTGCTGTTTTTATCTTTAACAAGTTTATTTAAAATACAATATTTTATAAAATGACAAATCAGTTTTAGTGATGAGGCTTAGAATATGGAATGCCTGAGTAATCCTTCTGCGTTATACCTCATTTGCTTCCCCTTCTGGTTTGCTTTTGAGGCATGTAACTGTTAATACTTGCAAAAATCAGTTGTATATTATTAGAAGCACCTTTTCCAAATGGTGGCTAGTCTTCTGGTTTGATATGCATCTCTGACTTTAAAATGCAGCAAGAGCACTGAGCTTTAAGAAATTCTTTATGGGTGCATGCGCTAAAGGGAAAGGGCTGCAGGTACAAAAAACCTGTTTGTGTTAATCTGTAGGAGAGAGACCAAGCAGCTCCTATAGAGAGGTATTTATAGGGAGAAAATATACATTGGGTCGTATTTCTCCTATATGGCTTCTGCCCATCTCATGCTGTGAAGCCGCGCCGTCAGCATCCTCCTCCCGGTGCAGTAGCCATGTGTTGATGTCTTCTGGTTGCCTTCAGCGGTCTGATGGGAGTAGGTTTGGAGCGCGCTCGAAGAGTTGACATCAACTCGCATTTAAATAAGATATCGAGCAAAAGCCGTCATTGATCCGACAGCCGGTTTCTGCGCTCAAACAGTAACACATGTGAAGTGTAATTACCGGGAGGAGTCAGAGGGTTTATAGCTGCTGCTGCAGCTCAGCTCTGGGGACTGNGATCCCATTACAGCATACGTTAAAAATCTATTTGTCTTATACTAATGAGTTAGTGGACATGCGTAAAATAAAAATATCTGTTCCTTTTACATTGTTTAAATTGCTACTGTCAGGTACTTCAGCTCCAAATGATAATGTGTGTTTAAAAAACCAAATACATTAATGTTTCATGTTATTTTAAAGTGTCTGTGACTTTTAAAAAAAGATTTATATTGTGTTTGTGATCCAAGCCTGAAAGTATGCAGAGAGGCTTGGGGAGAAGAAAACTTGCTTTAAAAGCAGAGTATTTCCCCTACTATTACCCCAAACCAGTGAAATAATGAAATATGATAAAGAAATTGGAACAGATTGCTGTTTTTATCTTTAACAAGTTTATTTAAAATACAATATTTTATAAAATGACAAATCAGTTTAGTGATGAGGCTTAGACTATGGAATGCCTGAGTAATCCTTCTGCGTTACACCTCATTTGCTTCCCCTTCTGGTTTACTTTTGAGGCACGTAACTGTTAATACCTTGCAAAAATCAGTTGTATATTATTAGAAGCACCTTTTCCAAACGGTGGCTAGTCTTCTGGTTTGATATGCATCTCTGACTTTAAAATGCAGCAAGAGCACTGAGCTTTAAGAAACTCTTCACGGGTGCACGCGCTAAAGGGAAAGGGCTGCAGGTACAAAAAACCTGTTTGTGTTAATCTGTAGGAGAGAGACCAAGCAGCTCCTATAGAGAGGTATTTATAGGGAGAAAATATACATTGGGTCGTATTTCTCCTATATGGCTTCTGCCCATCTCATGCTGTGAAGCCGCGCCGTCAGCATCCTCCTCCCGGTGCAGTAGCCATGTGTTGATGTCTTCTGGTTGCCTTCAGCGGTCTGATGGGAGTAGGTTTGGAGCGCGCTCGAAGAGTTGACATCAACTCGCATTTAAATAAGATATCGAGCAAAAGCCGTCATTGATCCGACAGCCGGTTTCTGCGCTCAAACAGTAACACATGTGAAGTGTAATTACCGGGAGGAGTCAGAGGGTTTATAGCTGCTGCTGCAGCTCAGCTCTGGGGACTGGCTCATGCTGTGTTTGTCCCTGCAGACCCCCTGCAGGGGACTCCTGGGGTCAGCTCCCTCTGTGTCATGCGGAGATGCTCCAGGAAGGTGCAAACAGCACAGGGATGGTTGACCTCCTGAGAACACTTCCCAGCAAGTAATCACATTTGTTTAATCCTAGTTTTAAATTGGTGAAGTTCTGTCTTTAACCTTTTTTTTTTTTTTTGATCCATGCTCCCTGTCCAAAAACTATTCTACATGTTCTGTCAGTTGCAAAATTCCTGATTTTTAACATCAGTTTATTCACGGTCAGTTTATTATTCCTATGCCAACACTGTCCTCTAATTTAAACAGCTTTTTGAAAACAAAGCTGGGTGTATCTCCCTCTCGTCGTGTTTGTAGGTGGCAATCTGTCCCATCTGTCTCTGGTTTCCCAGGCTAAGCATGGCAGGCTCCTCTGGTCCCTTGGCCAAGGCTGGACCTCCAGCGTCCTGCTCCCCTCTGGCTCCTGCTGGTTCCAGAATAAAAGTAGAAAAAAAAAGTTTCAGCTAAAAACCACCTTCAGAAGGCAACACCAAGCCAGGCTTCTCTCTGGAGCTTAATTGTTTTATTTTTTTTTATATATTTCCTGGTAGCAATTTAGAAAGTGTGTGTGAACGCTGCTGTGGATCTGAAGGGCGCTGCTTTGACACAACCCAGCGCTGGTGGAAATGCCCTGGGGGGGGGTGTATGTCCCTGTCCCTAAGGCAGTGATTGTGCTGACATGAAGTCGTAGAGACCAAAAGTAAAGGCAGATGTGAGTTTATTACTTTAGCTCTTTGCATTTTCAGTGTTATCTTGCATTTGAATAGCTCAGTAATTTTGAATTATTTTTTCAGTACCCTCACACTTAGCAAATCCTACTGATATTTTTAATAGGAATTTTTTTTTTAATTTGGTTAGTTTCTTGGGGAGGATGTGCAAAAATAATTTGAGGCAACTTGTAAGCATGTTCTTTCCAAAAAGCATCTACAGACATGAGATTGACAATAGCGTCGTGTCCTTCTGCAGATGCACCTGGTGGGACCAGCAAAGGAAGGTCACGTACAGCCCATGCGGTGGTTTTATCGAGCTGATTTCTGTCGCAGCAGTGGAAATGATGCTTATGGATTAAGGCTATTTTTTTTTTAACTTTGTGGCTGCAAAACAGCTGATCTTAAAACCACTGTCCTGCAAAAACAGCTGTGTAAATATCTCAGTACATTTTTCCCTCCTGATTTGTTATTCTTCCCCTGCCCCCAGCCCCCTTTGCGATCGCAGATTATTCACTTCTCCTTCGGAAAAGGCTCTTTGCAGTTTGAAGTTTCCTGGCATCAGGCTCTGTGGGGGGAACCTTTGCTCTCCTTTGCAGCAGCATGTCGAGCCCTTGCCGTCCTGTCGGTCGGCATTCAAACTCAATGATCCCTGGTATTTCCTTGCCAGATGACCAGATGTCACGCACAGTGACAAGGACGGAGCGGGCAAGCCCAGCACCTGGCTGCCCAAATCTCCGGCTGTATCGTTCCCGTTTTCAGTAATGAACGCGGGAATTTCACTGTAGATCTTGCAGATGGAGTTGTCTGGACCTGGGGTTTTGTTTTGGTCTCTAATTTCTTATTAGCCATATTGTTATCTATTTTTCAATCTGCTGGAAAAATTTGCAGGAAATCAGTGTTGCTTTCTCAAAACCAAGATAAGCAGAAAGAATTTGCGTTCTTGTTTTCGCAAGGGCTTTAGTTCTGCAGGTTGAAAAATCCAGTAGGGGTTTTTTTTAAGCTTGTAATAAACTCTAGTCAGTAAATAGTTATAGAGCTTCGGTTACCATCTTAATGGGCACAGAGAGAAGTGTCTGCCTACAAGTGTGCTCCAGAGGTGGAACTGCTCCTCCAGAACAGAACAGATCGTCCAGGCAGCCTTGGGTTACTGCTGTAGCCATAGCCTGGAACTGATGCTCATGAGGGATTGCTCTGGAGAACTCTGTTGCTATAAGCTCCAGCTCAGATTTTTCCTTAATTGACACCTGATACATGCTAATGAGCTGCTTTTTTTTTTTCTTGTGGTTTGTAGTTTTTTGTTGCAATATTCCGAACCCTGCGGACTATGTGGTTTGTTCTCAATTTCTANTTGTAGTTTTCTGTTGCAATATTCTAGTTTCTGTCCAGGGATGCCATCAGAGCTGTGTTAATGACGAACCCTGTGGACTATGTGGTTTGCTCTCAATTTCTGCAAAACTGGGAATTGCAAGGCTTGCAGGAGCTGGACACTGATAGCCTTATAACAGTGTTTTTGTATAACTATATCCTAAATGGATAAATCCATACCCAGACAGCTGCTTCGGATGCAGTACCCTAAAGAATGTATAATCTCTCTGATATATAGGCTAACTTTCTGAAATTAAACATAGACATTTTTGTCAAAGGTGGGCAAAAGCATTATATTCGTGTCTCCCTGCAAACACCATCCCCTCGATTTAGGTGACAAATCTTAAAAGCAGAATCTGTGTGCATCTGGCTCAGGGTATCTGGGAACAAACTGGGCAGCTGCTGCTCGGAAACCACCTGGGTGCGAGGGGAAAGTGAGAGTCCCACGCCGGTCATAGATGTTCTTGTTCGACATGTGCTTTTTAAACCTTTAGTCCGTGTATGAACTTGAGAAAGGGGATCTGTGGAGTCAGGAAAGCCTGGAAACGTTATAGCTGGTAACTTTGCTCCCTGTAGCACTGCTCTCCATCCTAACGCCCTTCACAGGCTGTGGATGAGCAGTGTGGAAGTCGTTGGCTTGCTACTGAAATGCACCTTGGGGCTTCTTATGTCTGTGTTGACTTAGAAAATAAATGTGTAAGCGGTGTCCAGCTGAGGTCACAAGGGACTTTTAATGGGCTGAAGGAAATTCCTCTGGCCGGAATTTAACACAGCTATTCCCAGCTACACCTGGGGGTTTTCCCATCTGCTGCTTGCGGGAGAGGTGTCATCCCATATATTGCATGAATATTCATTATTCTACTCAAGATAGCTGCTAAAAAAACTTAAAAAAAAATCAAGTTACGATGGAGGGGGAACAGGATCAAACCCTGTGGCATGGTTTCGGCTTGCTGGAGATGAGCAGAGCTGGACTGGGGAAAATTGTATCCAGCAGCATCACTCGGAGGTGGGCTAGTGAAGGGTTTGGGCTCCCTGTATTTTAAATTCTCCTTTTTCCTTCGCTTCCACTCGCTTTTCAGATCCACAATGAAGACAGGAGGGAAATAAACCTCCAGGCTGGTGTCCAAAGACAGGACCTTGTGCTGGACACACCGCTCTGGAGGCGGCTCAGGTTGTGTTTGTGCTTCTTATTGTGAAGGAGCTGAGTAACCTGGCCCGTGTCAAGCTCCTCGTGCCCGTGGGTTTGCAGGATCGGGGTTACCCTGCGGATGTCTGCCTGCGTGGCACAACCCGCTGTGGGTGGTACATCAGCCAAACAGAAGGTGTTATTTGGGATGGGGCTGAGACTCTTTCATCAATAGTGGTCTGGGTGCTGCTTTTGCATCGCTACGTTTGCCTCTTTTTTTTTTTTTTTTTTTTTTTCAAATTTATTTTAGTGATTTGTTAGGTGTCTTAGAAGTTTTTCCTCAGCAGGTGGAGCCTAAGGAGATGGTAGCCAAAAATATTCACGTATTGTTCAGGTTAACACTTGACAAAAAGCAAAATCCCCTCTGGTTTAGAGATGTCAAGGCTGTATTTAAACTGTGCTGTGTCCCCCACTGAGGGACAGGATTCCCTCTGATTTATTTTTTTTTTAAGTAGTAATTTAATAGAGTAGAATTTAATTAGGTGGAAACTTTTTCAGGAAGTCACTGACTTGTATAATGGTAAATGAAAAATAGGCTGTAACCACCATCATTCCCTAAGCATAATTTGCAAAAAATACTTACATCGACTAAGTAAATGTGATCTGAATCAGAAAATGATTCTGAAAGACTGTTTTAGCTTAGCTTCGACCAAATTAATGTCAGTCTGGTTAGTGGCTTGATAATAAACATGCTTCTGCTTTCTGAAGCCACTACTGTATAATCTGATTACAGCTGATGTGGCTGGCGGCGAGCCAGCCCCGGCTCTCGCAGCAGCTTCCTTCCCCGCTGGAATGTTCTAATAAAAAAAAAAAAAATCACAAATTTGCTTTGAAAGCGATCGGCTGAGGCTGGCGCATTAGTCACGCAGCGTGGTGGCAGAGTGAGATCACAGCTCGGCCGGCAGCTCCGCTCCTTCCAGGTGACTTCTTGGCTGTAGTGGCTCCTTCTGGCTGCGAGGGGACAGAAGCAGCCAGGGCAGCTCTCGGGATGCTCATCACTGATTTCGAGCTTGTGCCAAGCGCGTGCAGGTTCAGGGTAGGCTTTCAGAGACAGTGTGTATCCTGGGACTGGTGTTATCTAAAAACGGTGAACACGGGTTCCTTGCAATTTTTTTATCAGATGACAATTAAAGTTCTCCTTCTGCGCCTTAGGTTCCCTTCCCAAACAGCCGCCCTGGTGTGTATGTCCGGCTGGTTTCAGAATTGGAAGATTTGCCCCCCAACCTTGCTGTTAATGGAACTTTTTTTCTCTGTGTCAAGTTGTATTGCTTGAGATAACTTGTTTGCAGTTTTGGTAGCAGCCTTTTAGACAGCACTGTGGTGTTGCTGTCTGCAGCAGAGGAGGGAGTGAATCACAGACTGGTTTGGGTTGGAAGGGACTTTAAATGTCACCCAGTGCCCCCCCCCTGCCATGGGCAGGGACCCCTCCCACTAGCCCAGGTTGCCCAAAGCCTCATCCAGCCTGGCCTTGAACCCCTCCAGGGATGGGGCATCCACAGCTTCTCTGGGCCACTGCCTCACCACCCGCACAGATGGGAGTTCACGCGGTGGAGAAACCTGCGGCGATGAAGAGCTGCAACTTTGTGCAGTGTTACTGGAATGGGAATTTTTCTTGTGATAGGTGCCTATTGAAGTGGTTTTGTTTTCTGTTCTTTTAAAAACAAAAAAAAACCAACCTGGAAAACTGAGTTTTCCTCTTTTTCTCTGCTTTTATGGGGGAGGTTCTGCAAAGTGAGTTGAATACCACAAGAATAGTTTCCTGGGCAAGTCCAATGCAAAGGATCATCTTTTCCAGATAAGAATTATTTAGTTTCTTGGCAGCTGGATTGCTGTTAGTGCCTAAATATCTTCAAAGACTATACTTGTTACTGTTATTTAAAAGACTTTGTCCAAGATGTTGCTCCCCGGATGCTATATATATATATATATCTGTAGGGTCTGTTTCTTATAATTCCAAAGTTGCTGGCATGAAGGCTGATGCAGGAAATCAGAAACAATGTCTTCTGAAGTGGGAGGAAAAAAAAAGTCTAGAAATACCTTCACCTGAAGGTAGCCAGTGGTGAGTAAAGGAGTTTAAAAGAAAAAAAAAATTGCGAAGTCTTTCCATATTGCTAGTAAAACAGCAAGCTATTTTGGTCCTTTTGTGACACTGAGCTTTTACTTCACTGATGACTTCTGCAACCCTCTTGGAACAGCTCATGAGCTGCAGGATCGGCCAAGTTCATGGGCAGTGAAATACTCCTGCCACGTGTCCCAAGAGTCAGAAATGGCAGTTTGTGTGTTTTGGTGTTGTGGTTTGTTTGTTTGTCTGTTTGCTTTTGGTTTGGTTTGGGTTTTGGGGGTTTTTTTGGGGGGTGTGGTGGTTTTTTGTTGTTGGGGTTTTTTTGTAGGGTTTTGGATAATGTGGCCACAGATGCTTGTTGGTGGTCCAGGCTCTAAATTCTTTGAAGCTGGTTATCAAAGTCTTAACTGCAACGCAAGCAGACCTTTGAAGGATAGCAGCGACGGTCAAGGCTGGCTCTGCAGAAGCACTTGTTGGATTAGAGGAGGGATGTCTTTGGCCGTTTACCTTGAAGTCTGCTTAGATACCAGTAATAAAAAAAGTGTGTGTTCCTGCTACGAGGAGTCGGTGCCTGTGGTGGTGCTGCACTGGGACACGTACGCTGGGGTGAGCAGCATGGGGTAGTTTCATGCTGGGCGGGCTGCTGGCATTGGGAAGGTGCAATGTTGGGGGGCTGTGCCTGTCTGCACCCCTAGCCTCGGCCCCAAGAGCAGGAGGGGTGAGCCGCTTGGGGTGGAAATGGGTGTCCCTTGGGTTTCTAGAGGTTTTGGATCAAAGCAGAGACACCTTTGGGTACCAAAAGATCCTGTTGCTGTGCATCATTTGAAGTGGCATCTCCTTCAACCCGTGCACTCGTTCGTATGTGTGTGTAGGGGGGTGAACTCTGTCTCTCCATTATAAATTGTAATGTCAGCTAATAGGAAACAGAACCGTGCGCTGTTTGCTTACAGTCATTACACTAAAATAGATTAAGTTTTTATATTCCAGCTGAAAAGAATTAGACACAGATGATTGACATGCAAAATAGGAGATTGGGGTGAAAAAGAAAATGATGTTGACTTTTTAAAGAACTAGCTCTAAAATGGCATTTAATGTTTTCTAGTGGATTGTGAAGAAAAGCACCTGGAACAATAATTTCACATAAACTGTGGATCATTAGTGGGGTTTTAATAATGGAGACGGAACAGGAACCTGAAGGAATTTCAGGAAAGAGAAATCAGCTTGTAAGTGGGATATAAAATTTCCTAACGAGATTAATCTCTAGATTTTCCACATCTTTTAAGTGTTTTCTAAAATGCTGCAGATACTGGAATCTGGGGAGTGTGTTGGTATTCTGAGAAGCTGAAACAAAATAAGGAGTCTTTCTGCAGCTTCAGAGAGGCTTTTTAAGTTTCTTTTTGTATAATATCGAATGTGATCTGCACCAAAGAGGTCTGGATTGTGGGGATATTAACTATTTCTTCGCCAAGATGAGGAAATCTGCCAGAAAATTAGCAAAAAGTATGTGGTTTGCTGTTCTCTTCTCTGCTTCTCATGAGACATGAGCAGTAAAAACTTATGTCCCAGGCTTTTCAGTTTGCAAAGTGATTTGTTCAGGTTTCCAACACCCGACTGCTGAATGGAGGAGACACACGGACCCTTGAAAAATAGGGACTTTTGTGTAGCTTGCATTGATTTTGCAAGAGAACATCCAACATTTCAGTAAATTCTTCCAGTAGAAATGTTTGCTTAGCTAAGAGGAAAATGGGACATTAGAAAAGTTTTCCCACTTCATTGTCTTGCCTTTTTTTTTATTTTTTTCATGTTTCTGCAAAGGTTTTGCAGATTTTAACTGGAGCCTTTATTGGGACCATAAGTCACGGAGTTTCATTTGGGTTTCTTCTTCTTTTTGTATTTTTGTTTTTATTTAAATAGATATCGCTGCCAAAGCAGACAAACAGCTTCAAGGTTAATAAAGGCAGAGGAGATGCAGGTTCTTCCAGAGCCATGAATGTTTTTAGTTTATTTGTTGCTATTGAATTTGAACTTACTTTTCAATAAAGCTGGAAAGGAAATGCTATTATTTTCCCACAAAATTGTGCCAGGAAATGAATTTGTTGTGATTCGGTTTCATTTTGGAAGCGGTGGCTGGAGATCTTATTGAAAGTTCTCAATTATTACAGCCGTGGTCATCCTACACGTGGCTCCAGACTGGGAATCCGAGTCCCTGGGGGTTCTTGGAGGTTGGACTCCAGGTCCAGGAGCGTGCTGTGGTCCTGCTCCTGGTCTGTGCCTCCAGTCTGCCATCAGCCTGGGCTTTGCTGCTCTGCCTGACGGAGATGCTGGGGCTCGTTGACTGCTCGTGGGGTGTTACGGCACGGATGGCTATAGGAGAAGGCAGGAACTGGCCTATCTGCTTAGGCTATAACTTTTTTTTCATTTTCTAGGTGTGATGGGTAAAGCTCTGTGTGTGCAGGTGTGTGGGCATCACTCCTGTGTAAGTCAGTGCAATGGATCTGCACGACCCAACGCATGGAGAGTTCAGTGCGCGGTGAGGCTCTGCTCATCACCTAGGCAGCATTGTGCCCGTGTAGTAACTACTGCGTGACTAATGGGTTGAGAACCTGGTCTAATGGAAATCTTAATCCTGGCGACAAAACTGTTGTAACTCTGACTGCAGTAAAGTGCGCAACTTCTTGAAATAAAATATGTGNTACGAGGAGTCGGTGCCTGTGGTGGTGCTGCACTGGGACACGTACGCTGGGGTGAGCAGCATGGGGTAGTTTCATGCTGGGCGGGCTGCTGGCATTGGGAAGGTGCAATGTTGGGGGGCTGTGCCTGTCTGCACCCCTAGCCTCGGCCCCAAGAGCAGGAGGGGTGAGCCGCTTGGGGTGGAAATGGGTGTCCCTTGGGTTTCTAGAGGTTTTGGATCAAAGCAGAGACACCTTTGGGTACCAAAAGATCCTGTTGCTGTGCATCATTTGAAGTGGCATCTCCTTCAACCCGTGCACTCGTTCGTATGTGTGTGTAGGGGGGTGAACTCTGTCTCTCCATTATAAATTGTAATGTCAGCTAATAGGAAACAGAACCGTGCGCTGTTTGCTTACAGTCATTACACTAAAATAGATTAAGTTTTTATATTCCAGCTGAAAAGAATTAGACACAGATGATTGACATGCAAAATAGGAGATTGGGGTGAAAAAGAAAATGATGTTGACTTTTTAAAGAACTAGCTCTAAAATGGCATTTAATGTTTTCTAGTGGATTGTGAAGAAAAGCACCTGGAACAATAATTTCACATAAACTGTGGATCATTAGTGGGGTTTTAATAATGGAGACGGAACAGGAACCTGAAGGAATTTCAGGAAAGAGAAATCAGCTTGTAAGTGGGATATAAAATTTCCTAACGAGATTAATCTCTAGATTTTCCACATCTTTTAAGTGTTTTCTAAAATGCTGCAGATACTGGAATCTGGGGAGTGTGTTGGTATTCTGAGAAGCTGAAACAAAATAAGGAGTCTTTCTGCAGCTTCAGAGAGGCTTTTTAAGTTTCTTTTTGTATAATATCGAATGTGATCTGCACCAAAGAGGTCTGGATTGTGGGGATATTAACTATTTCTTCGCCAAGATGAGGAAATCTGCCAGAAAATTAGCAAAAAGTATGTGGTTTGCTGTTCTCTTCTCTGCTTCTCATGAGACATGAGCAGTAAAAACTTATGTCCCAGGCTTTTCAGTTTGCAAAGTGATTTGTTCAGGTTTCCAACACCCGACTGCTGAATGGAGGAGACACACGGACCCTTGAAAAATAGGGACTTTTGTGTAGCTTGCATTGATTTTGCAAGAGAACATCCAACATTTCAGTAAATTCTTCCAGTAGAAATGTTTGCTTAGCTAAGAGGAAAATGGGACATTAGAAAAGTTTTCCCACTTCATTGTCTTGCCTTTTTTTTTATTTTTTTCATGTTTCTGCAAAGGTTTTGCAGATTTTAACTGGAGCCTTTATTGGGACCATAAGTCACGGAGTTTCATTTGGGTTTCTTCTTCTTTTTGTATTTTTGTTTTTATTTAAATAGATATCGCTGCCAAAGCAGACAAACAGCTTCAAGGTTAATAAAGGCAGAGGAGATGCAGGTTCTTCCAGAGCCATGAATGTTTTTAGTTTATTTGTTGCTATTGAATTTGAACTTACTTTTCAATAAAGCTGGAAAGGAAATGCTATTATTTTCCCACAAAATTGTGCCAGGAAATGAATTTGCTGTGATTCGGTTTCATTTTGGAAGCGGTGGCTGGAGATCTTATTGAAAGTTCTCAATTATTACAGCCGTGGTCATCCTACACGTGGCTCCAGACTGGGAATCCGAGTCCCTGGGGGTTTGTTGGAGCTTGGACTCCAGGTCCAGGAGCGTGCTGTGGTCCTGCTCCTGGTCTGTGCCTCCAGTCTGCCATCAGCCTGGGCTTTGCTGCTCTGCCTGACGGAGATGCTGGGGCTTGTTGACTGCTCGTGGGGTGTTACAGCACGGATGGCTATAGGAGAAGGCAGGAACTGGCCTATCTGCTTAGGCTATAACTGTTTTTTATTTTTCTAGGTGTTATGGGTAAAGTTGTATGTATGCAGGTGTGCGGGCATCGCTCCTGTGTGCAAGTGTCAGTGCAATGGATCTGCACGACCCAACGCATGGAGAGTTCAGTGCGCGGTGAGGCTCTGCTCATCACCTAGGCAGCGTTGTGCCCGTGTAGTAACTACTGCGTGACTAATGGGTTGAGAACCTGGTCTAATGGAAATCTTAATCCTGGGGACAAAACTGTTGTAACTCTGACTGGAGTAAAGTGCGTAACTTCTTGAAATAAAATATGTGCATGTGTTTGTACATGTAACCTTGATTTTCTTTTATTTTTTTTTAAATAAAAGCACAATCTGTTTTTTTCTGGTTTTCTTTCATTTCCTTCCCAGCAGGCCAGGTCTCTGCAGCACTCCTGCCGGCACCTCAGCTGTGCTGGATGCTTACAAGAGACGGTGGAGGAGGTATCAGACCTTCCTCTACAAAACCACTGCTGAAGGACACACTTGTAGTGCAACTGGAGACACGGGCTCCTGTTGCTTTTCTGAAGTACATGAGGTACTACAAAGATTTCCAGTTCCATTTGCCAGCCTGCTCCCACACCTCCCCATCCTCTGTTGAGGTATCTCCATGCAAAAAGCAGAATTCTTGACTCCAGGCTGGAAGGGATGAGAACAGCTCCATCAGCTCCTGGTCCTGGCCCACAGCCTCTCTTTGCTCCGTTTCTCCGTGCTCCCCAGTGAAATGGGGTCACAGGCAGTTTCTCTCGCCTATGGGGAAGGATTTCTGTGCACAGGTACGGTGCAAAACCCAAGTGCTCATCCTTGGCCACCCTCCTGCTCCACCTCGGGATGATTCAGCTCTTATTTTGCAAATTCTTGGCTGTAAAGATTTCAGAAATCACAGCAATTAACTTAATGTTACCTACCCCGCATTCACTCGCCTCTGACGCCAGGGAAGAGGAGACCTCCCTGGAGCGGTTAATCCCGAGGGTGAGACCACCCTTTCTCTTTGTTTAAAATCTTCGAGTTGGTAGAGGAATGCGGTGGCATCTGCAGCTCCTGGCGTCCTGGGCAGGCTCTGCGGGGGAGGCACAGCAGATGTCAGGACCTGCTGCAGGAACTGCCTCAGAAATCGTGGCCAAGTGAGGCTGCTGGAAAAGCTCTTCCCCACAACAGGAGTCCCAGGGCACTGGCGGTTTCCTGCATAAATAATCCACTCTTGCTTGGTTCTAAGGAGAATTTGGTTTTGCATGTCTTTAGAAGAGAGGAGGAAGGGCTGCTCCTCTCTTTTTGCACGGGTCATGCGTGGAATGAGGCTCTCTAAGGCTTTTGGAGCAAAGAGTGTGTCTTCGTTCTGGGTTCCTGCGGCACCAGGTGTCCCAGTGCTCTGAGCTGGAGATGTTGCTCTTAGGATAAAACAAAAAAAAAAAAAAAAAAAAAAATCAAGCCATCCCTGTATGCCTGGAATGGAGAGATTTTTTTGCAATTTTGTGCCTCTTTCTTGTGTTGAAGGTGGCTATGGACATCCCTGTCTGCTGATGCCAGTTACCGTACATTGATTGCACATCATTGCAAAGGGGTGTTTAGCTGTGCTGGTGGTATTGACTGGAGGTTTTCCACCAGTATGATTTTTTTTTTTCCTTTTTTTTAAGCCAGCTGTTGCTGGGACGGCTTTTCGTGCGTGTCTGCACGGTTTGGAATTGCAGAGGATTTGGGGTTCTGTTTTTTAGCAGACTCATAAAATTCTACCAGGGTCTTTAACGCGGTGTGTACTCCTAGCACTGCTGCTCCCCAGCTGTATGGTTATTGAAATGTTTTATTATTTCAATAACATTTTGAAAGGGATGTTTCCCTCCCAGCTTGAGGGAAGAAAATTGAATCTTCTTTCTGTTGTCTTATGGCCGTGGGACTAAAACTGATGTGCTCAGACCTCATCTGAAAAGGGTTCATTGCTTGTGCCTAATGGTGTGGGACAGGACAGGACATGTGTCTCTCAGCAGATGACCTTTGCAAAGACCTGTTTTATATCTTGCTCAATGTGAGATGTTACTTGTGAATATAAAGGCTTGTTTTCAAGAAATCTTAAGATACTTGTGCTGCCTGGTTCTGTGCTGATAAATGCTCTAGTAAGGAGCAGCAGGTATTGTATCCATACTACAAAAATCTGTTTAAGACTAGTTTTTCCCCGAGATCTCCTAGCTTATGAACTTATTAATTAGAGGTGAATTCATCCCAGGTGATGAAAAAAAAATTGCGCTTCTCTGCTCCATATTGATGGTGAGGGTACGCACAAAATCCTCTTTTTTATTTTCATTGTCAGCCCTGGTGCTGCCAGCCTTGGCATGCCTATCCCCCAGGATGTGTGTGCCTGGCACCATGTCCCAAGCAGGGCTTTCCAACCTCTCTGCTCCCA
This sequence comes from Syrrhaptes paradoxus, assembly GCA_013400615.1. NCBI lineage: Eukaryota > Metazoa > Chordata > Aves > Pterocliformes > Pteroclidae > Syrrhaptes > Syrrhaptes paradoxus. The sequence continues at coordinate 81,653 of VZTO01017078.1, read as the reverse complement.
GCCTGGGAAGCCTTAGAGCACTCAGATGGTGTCACTTGGGATTTTCTGAGTCATTACAACATTGGTTGGGCTCTGCCTGTGTCATGCAAGGAGGGTTTTCCTTTGAAGTCGCTCCTGGCATATGTTCTGTTGAGCAAACGTGTGGCAGGTCCTTCTTTTGTTGTTGTCCTTCTGTGTTGGATTAGTTCATTCCTAGCATGGTGTGTCAGAGTGGTGACAGTTGACATTAAGAGCAGGTTTTTTGGTGTGCAGTGTTGCTTGTTCGGATGGGAATGGGCACTGTGATATGAAAGCAAGTTCAGTTTTCAATGGTTTATTCTTTTTTTCCTTTTTTTTTTTTTTTTTTTTTTTTTTTTTTTTTTTTTTTTTTTTTTTTTTTTGTCCTTTCTTCTGAAAGGAGGAGTTGCCCTGTGCATAAGAAGAGCTTGTGCTCTGGAGGTTGGGTTGGTAAGTTATTTAGATCCTGTGCTGAAGTTGGATGTTCTACTTAAATGTGTTTTCAAAGGCAACATATCCTACTGGTTTAATACTTAGTAGTAAGGAGTAATGGGGCTGAGCCAGTGGCCAGAGCAAAAGAGCTTCAGAAAGTCACCAAGGCTGGAGCCTGGACCTGTGCTCTCCAGGTCCCTCCTCAGGGCTGGTAAATATCTTAGTGGTTCTGTGCCAAAAGAAACCAGAAATAAAATGCACTCATTGTGTACTCTTTGTGGTTGGAAATGAATTAATTAGCTCAAAACAATAATACAGAGGTGACCACGGCGCTGCTCCCCAGCGGGGCGAGCAGGGTGGGCTGGGCTGGTGGGTTTTGCCGGGGGGCAGAGCTGTGCTGCTGGCCGGGGTGGGAAGGCAAGGACGGAGTGTGCTTCAGCAGGATGGAGGGATCAAGGGTATTTAAGTAGAACTTAATTTAAGTCTAAACCCTCAGGAACAGTAGAGGGGCAATGTTTACAAAATCCTGCCAAGTGTGAAGTCTCCAGCGAGGGTTCCAGGGGGTGTGAGGCTCTGAGCCTCCTCGGTGCCCAGCCGGGAGCCGGTCGATGCCTGGGCTCCTGCCCAGCCGGGAGCCCGGAGGGGAGTGCTCCCTTTCACAAGGCTTGGTTGGGTGGTAAGCACATGTACATGTTAATATTTCTTAGTATTGTTAATATGAGCATTTTTATTACTATTTAATATTAAGCAGTTGTCATTTGCACTGCTTTCATGCCTCCAAGAGCTAGACCCCGTTTTGTACTCAGCTCAAGAGAAGTTCCATGCCGCCGAGGAACCGGCCACGCTGTAAGTCACAGCTGCCATCTCCTTGGAATTGCCCATGGGTTTGCACTGGGTCCTTCCCAAACTGCACCAAGATAAGCCTGGAGCATGGGCAGGGCTGCACAGCAGCATCAAATGTGCAGTTGTACAATTACAGAGAGCAACTCATGGGCTAAATTGTCTGAGATGGCTCCAGAAAATTTTCCTTATCGCTTAGTAAGAGATTAGAGCTTCATTTTCTGAAAGAGATCCTAAGAGGGACAATTAAAGAAAGGGCTGGATTTAAAAGCATACGTGGAACTTAACTCACAAATATCGGGGCGGGGAGGGGAACCCCAACCCTCATCAGGTCAATAGTTAGGAAAGCACAGGGGAAGGTGAAGCTGAAGACCTGCTTAGGCTGACTTTTAGATCTTCCCTTGCTTGACTTTTTCCGTCACCCCACCATCCTCAACAACACATGAAAAATTAAGGTGCCCAAGGTGTGGACCTGATGGCAGAACGCAGGTCCTTTTGTTCGGTGCTAAGCGCAGCGTTCCATAGGCGAGCCAAAGGATTGATGAAATAAGTTCCTATAGACTCAATGAAAAATCACTTGATTGCCAAGAAACTGTCGTTCTAATGAACTCAGATCATCTGTTTGTTGGAGACACCAGAAAATGGAAATGGGCTTGCGTGGTTTTATTATAGTCAAAAATAGACTTTAACTAGAACATTCTGTATTCTTTCCTGTTTGAGTAAAAACAGGGGCTGATAGAAGTTGAAAGCAGGAGATAAGCTGATGTGGAGACACATATGGCTTGAAACTAGTGTTTAAAAAGCAAGGAAACCATAATCAGTCGAAGGTAAAAAGAAAAATGTTCACGGTAAAGAGTCCTGTTCTCAAGACATCCCTTCATGTTGGTATGAAGACAAGTTTCGATTAACTCCAGATAAATGCTGTTTTTTTTTTAATGTGCACCCTTATGCAGAATGGATGTTTGTCACCGTCCATCTTCGTTACCAGGGGGGAAAAAATGTGGAAGCACGTTGCTGCTTGAGCGTTTGGAGCTTTAATGCTAGAAATCAATTCAATGTGGTCATCTTATGAAAGGGCTCTAAACAGCCCATGTGCTGTTCTGATTTTTAGTTGAAAAGGGTGAATTTCCTTCATAATCAGTACTCTGAGGTAGGATACAGAAGTTTAGTTTTCTCTCTGAACACTGCTTTTTCTAGGGATGTTTTAATGGACCTGGGAAATGTTTTGATAAAGTAACTTAGATTTGTCAGAGGAGGGAAGTACCGTGATGCCGGGAAAAGGGATCTGTCCCATCCAACATGATGGGTGGCCAAGCACGAGGACCTGGCTGACTCTCTGGGGGTAGGATGTTGAACCATGGTCGCTTGTATCTCATAGCTCTTTGGGACACCTGGAATATTATTGATGTTTGCTGGGATTTTTCACATCTACATAGTGAAGTTAATAGAGCAGGATGTGCGTATAAAAATGTTTTCTGTCTCAGACACTTTCTTTTTTGAAAGAAAAGAGGGAAAACAATTTTTACAGAATTCAGAACATTTTCAACTTTTCAACTGGAAAATGTAAATGGTTGTGTTGAATTCTTGGCTGTTTACTTTTTAAGTCAAAATATTCTCTGGAAAACACCCCCACTTTCTGTCTAGTGTCTGGGCCTTGATACGTTGGACAAGTCAATGGTTGTCCCGTTGAGCCCAAAGGAGTAATTTGCTTGTTTTCAAGCTTAGAATTTAGTTGGTAGGGATTATTAAGTGATTCTTAAAGTAAGCCAGCAATAGAGCATGTACGTGGGGGAACACAGCAGTACAAGCGCTCCAGCTGGTACCCAGGCTGAGTGTTGCCTTTTGAACTAGAAACCAGAAAATTTGACATTATTCCTGCCCATAACTCCTATTATTGGGTAAACATCTTGCATGTTGAGTTGTGTTCTCTGTTTGTAAAATATGAATAACAGTATTGTATAAATGTTCTTTGATCTCTTCCCATGAAAAGCTCTATGGAAATTCCAAGAATTCAATATTAAATGCTGGATTTAACCTTTGTTGAAATTTGAGACTGTTAAGTTATTTATAAATGTTTCTTTTTTTCGGTAAAATATTCATTTGGCACAGTTAATGCTTTTTTACTGTAGTCGAATACAAATGGCTTACAATAAGATAAGCTCTATAGTAGCAGTGATTAAACAACAACTTAACGTCTGCATCCACAATATTTTCAGAGGCAGATTAAAAATGCCACGATGCAATAAGTCGTGCAGTAATATGGGCTTTGTGAATTATCCAAGGTAACTCTGAGGCAAGAATCAGGGCTGTGACTGTATAGCACTGGAAGTTGTCACAACACGTGAAAGGAGTTGAAATGGTACTTCCCGAAGTCAAATGGGGCATTGACTGGTTATCCCTGCTTTAACAGGCGTAAAATATAAGTCAAGAAGGATGCTGCAATTCAGGCTCTGACACCTCATCTTGTCTCATTTGAACTGATGTGCAATGGCTTCTTGATTCCCTGCCATCAGTCCTCTCCGTAGGAACTGCAAGCTGAGGTTAATGGCTTTCATCATAACGGCAGTGAAAATACCATTTACCTATTTAAAATGCTCAGCAGGGAAATGTTCAAGAATGATGCCTTGTGCTCCAGGCTATCCATCCAGTTTGATGAAATCTCAGTTTTTCCTTATGGCTGCGCATATGCAGACATGCCACGAAGTTTGAGCTCTCTATCAATTTTCGAGCATGATTAATTTGTGTCCACACCCGACAGCTCGTTGTACATTAAGCCCTGCCAGCCAACAGATAATTTTTCTAGCATTTAAACCAATTTATGATCTAGCTGACGTGCTCATTGTTTCACTAAACCTGGCCAGTCAGCGCCGTCTCTGCCACGGAGCAGGAAATTAATCTTTGCGGATATTTGACTCCATCAGCTTTCCTACCTGCTGCGTGCAATTGTGGAGGAATTTGGCAAACTTTCTGTAAGAGCTACGTCCTCAAATTGTGTTCACGGTAACTCTTAGTAATCCTCCCCTCCCTTTCATGGACCACGTTGCCCAGGGCATCATCCCTTCTCCCACCCAGCTGGGTGGAACCAGAACCCCCAAAGCCCAGGGGAGAGGGTTTGGCTGTGGTATTGGAACAACCCAGGATGGAGTCTCTGAGGTTGCTGACACTTGTCTCATGAGTAAACAGTAAATACGTGACTGGGATGGTCTGAAGACTCATCTTAAATCTTAGAGTTGGCTTTAATAGCTTAGGCTATTAAAGACATAAAAGACTTGGAGGGTACCAGCTTAGCTCCTTGGTTATGTCCTTGGTTTAAGATAGGGACATGGATGTAATTAGGCTGAAACTTCAGCCAGGTCAAGAGAGAAATTGCAAAGGAGCCGTTAGCCAAAATGTGTGCTTTTACCTGTGTGTTCGCACGGATGCTTTACAATAAGACTAATCCAAAGCTCATGTGTTGATTGCACTGTGCTATTGCAATTTTCACTCTGAAGACATGAAAAAGCAAATAGGAACTGGAAAGGAAATGTAGGTCAAATTTCCCTTAAAGAGTGCAGTAAGACTGGCACAAAGCCAGGTCTGTGCCCCAGCCCGGTTTGGGTAGAACCCCCCACTTGCACACTGAAGGTGAAACCAAGCCTTGCACGCAGCCCAGCGGGTTGGGAGGTGCTGCTCTGCCAAACCTTGCTGGGACTCTCATTGTGGCGTTCCCAGTATCTACCCGTGTCCTTGCACTGGGAAGGGTTCACCTTGGATCTCTGATACGAAACTTGAGCTAGTGTTAATTTTATGATGACTCTTGGCTTAAAATGGAAGTTTGTAAAATCAAGTTGTTTGGCCTATAATTTGTGTGACTAGGAAAAGGCAGTTTGATTTGTTTTTTGAATTTAATTTTGAAGGGTTTGGAGACAGAACTATCATGTGGCAAGATTCACAGCAGATAATGGGATGCATCAAAAAGATGGAAGGAGATAAATTTCAAGCAATCTGAAATGAATTCAAAGATCCGAAGGAGACCCCACCAAGTGACCAGTGTTTTGCTGAAATGCCAGCGTCCTTTTTCCTTTCCAATTTTGTTTTCTCTCTGAGCCATATCTATTGCCTTTGAAGTAGCTACAGCTGAGGCCAAAATTTGCAAATGCTGGGAAACCAGCAGTTCTGAGCAAGGAAAAACCTTTGTAGTCTCTTCAGACAGAGAAACAGAGTAGGCAAATTTTTTTTTTATTTTTAATTAATATTTTATTTCCAAGCCTCTGGCGTTTGGCCCTCAGCTTCAGCCTGGTTGCATTAAAATGCGTGGTGCAATCTTAAAGGCCAGCTGGCCACCGAGCGAAAAGCTTCCTAGTCAAGGAGACCTGGGGAGGACAGCATTTCCCTCCACGTTCCTGTAGTGCCAAATGGTTTAGGTTGAGGATAACAAGTCTTGGACTGAAACTTGGCCAGTTTGGAGGTGCAATATATTGTCTGTTCTGAGCAGTTGCATTGGTTAATTAGGTTAATGTCGGGAAATCCAGCCTTCGTTTAAACATATGCAACGCTTCCACTGATTAACTTGGAGTTCCAGAATCAGGAATTGTGAGCATTAAGGCCAACATAAACGTGTGGTCTTTGTGATGGCCATTTGCGTGTTGTAGCTTGTTCGTGTTTGAGTTCTCAACCTGGTGTCCACAGCTGCTAAACTGGAAATACCTTCAGAGATGACACTTACAGTTCCTGTTACCATCCGATTCTCAGTCCATGATACTGGAAGAACCAGTGAGTATTGTTTAGGTATGTTGAAAAATAAAGATAAAACCAATATTCAATTTCATACTTCAGATGGTCGCTCAGCTGAACAACAGGAGTTGGGATCTTGCAGCAATGATCCTGCCATGGCAGTGCTGCTGCTGCAAGTGGAAGCTGAAACTAATGCCACATCTTTCTGGGATTATGTTTTCTTTATGTTTTCTCGTGATACTGTGTTCCTTCCAATTAATTTCAAAAGAAAAGACTACAAAAAAATCAAATACAAAACAGTCTGGATGTCATCTGGAATTTATTTGACCTCTTACATTGGCTCTAAAAGCAATCATAAACAAACAAACAAATAAAACTTCTTTCCTAAGATAAAAAAAAAAGACACTTCATTTAATAACTAGATTAAAAAACAATTTCAAACTTAGTGGGAGAGGTTGCGTGTGGCACAAGAAAGGAAGGAGCACATTTCATGTTAATGGTGAGTGGAGATGCTGCCAGTTCGTTTGGTGTGAACCCCTTGTTGGAGGTGTGTAGGAATTCCTGTTGTGCCGAGCACCCCGCAGCTGCAGCGACCTGTGCTCCCTCCAGGTAGTGAAGTCGGAATCTTTATTGGGAGGGTCTGGATATTTGAGGAAAAAAAATAGTTACTTGCTTTTGGAGGGAATGAAGTTTTAAGGGCGGTATTTGCAAAGGACATCTTTCTTCACTCGGCAGCCCCAGTTCTCAGTGATGCCTTCAAATCTGTGATGATTACCAGTCTTCTCTCAGAAAATTAATAACTAGCTTTCCCCACCTTTAAAAGCTGACTTTTATTTAGGCTTAAATGCACAACCTGGGGTACAAAGGGGTCCCTGCTTTTTTCAGTAGGATGTGGTCCCAGCTCTCTCCCCATCTCTCCCACCACCACTCCTCCCTCCCATGAGGCCCCACTGTAGATCTCTTGGATAAAATGTGTTGCTAGACATAAAACAAGAAAAATATTTGTTTATTCTGCTGCAGACAGCTGTTTAGGATGCTGTGCAAGTCTAAGCCTTATAGTAGTTTTGCAGATGTTGTTTGTACGTGACTTTTTCTTGGAAACCATCCTCGTTAGCAGGCACAAGGGGGTTCTGTGCGTCTCTTGGTGAAAGGAGTCGGGCTTCTTCCTTCAGCATCTTTGTCCAAGGAGGTTGAAGGAGGAGGGATAGAGGAGCGCTGCCAATGTTTGGTCAAAATGAGGACCCAGTCAGCCTTGAGCTACCAAGGAGTTTTTTCCGGGCATGAACTGGGACAGTCGGTGTGTCTCAAGTCCAACTGGGCTGACAAACAACTTCCCTCCCTTCCAGAAAAACGTAGAGCAAACTTTGAGTGACCTGTATGGAAGTGGTGGACCATGTCTAGAAACCAGTTTTTGCTTTTAAGCAGGGAAACTGCTTTGGGATGGTCTGTGCTTCCAGTCCAGTTTAGTTGGGATAATCTGCAAATCTCGGCTATATGGAGAGAACAGGGGCTCCTCGGACCGATGATTGTAGAGCCAAGCAGGTTTCTCTCTGGAGGTGGGGATGTACACGCGCTCACTTTATAATACTTGTGTGTTTCTATTAATATAATTCACCCAACAAAAGATATAGCAAGGGTGACAGAAATTGAGGAATGCGGACTGTTTCTTGGCAGCTCAAATCTGTCTTGGAAAGGTTTCAGGGGAGGATTAGATCTCGCTGCTGCGTGGGTCGGGGTTGGGGTGATCGGCAAAGGCGGAGGTTGGGGATGGCTGAGCCGGGGATTAGTGCGGCACGGTGGAGAGGCTGGGGCTGCTGTAGATGAGGGTGCGAATGAAAATACGTCAAGCATCTTTCATCCTAGGCATTTCCAAATGGACTGTGGTGTTTTCAGGAGAAGGGAGAGATGGCAAAGCTGTTCTCTGTGCTCAGCAGGCCTTTCTGTCCAGGGTTAGGTGGGAAGGCAGAACCACTCCGGGCTTGTCTGATCCTGTTTGGTTTCCTTTTGGGGGATTCAAATGCCTGAAGTCCCACGATGAAAACTGACTTTTGTGCCCCGGTGCTGCTTGCTTTCGGAAATTATCCACTTGGTCGTTAGTGTGCCTGGTTTTGTGCAATGTGTGCATTGTATGCAAATTAATATGGTTAAAACAATGTCAAACAGGCTTCCATTGGAGCAAAGTTAATATTTCTCTTGGCAGTCCCGATAGCCTTTGTTCCTTATGTCCTGGATTAATTTCTTCTGCTGGCTCTTGCTCTGTGCACGTGGCGATAGCGTCCAAGTGACTTGCTGGAAGGGCTCTGCTTTGTCACTGAACAAGGTGACAATGCCTCTGTCTTGCAAAGTGTGTATCTGAGATGTCACTGCTTCTGCCCGGCTTCCAGAACAAGACAATAGACTGAAATTAAATTAAAAAAAAATTTGAACAGTTCATAGTATGAAGCTACCACAAGCAAAACAAAGCTGGCCTTGGCCTTGTGGTTGGGTTTCTCCAGTTTGCCAGATGGACTGTGCTGGGACGTTTGGTGATGGGATTTGGGATGGATCCAGGGTGGTGGCTCAGTGCTTCTGTCCTTCTTGCCATGCTGCCATACGTGCCAGTAATGGGGTTTAAACCGAAATGCAGAGTGCAGTCACCCGGGCTCCAAATGCAAACTGTGGTCCCAATTTTTGGATGCATAGCTAGAGGTTTTGATTTTACCCACTGTCAAAAAGAGCTAAAACCAGATGGTGCTGGTCTGTGCTGTGCTCAGTGTGAGTGTTAATTCCCTCTTTAGCTGCTGGGCAGGAGCTGCTGCTGATGGTACAGCAGCACTTCAAGAAGAAAGTGTTTCTCGGGCGTTTCCCAGATTGTTGCAGTGGTTACACTTAAACATCCATTAAAAGAGATTCAGGTTGGTTTGTTGGGCATAAATGCATCCCTGGGGTTTTGTGCAGGCTGGCTCGGTGGTGGTTGTATGACCGTATATGCTGCAGGTCAGGGGGATCTCAGCCCTACGAAAGGTGCAGTTTCCCCAGTGCTGTTGGTGCAGCCGCATGGAAAGGACCAAGCGGTGCCGGCTTTGTGCTTGCTCGAACTTGAGAATTTTGTGGAATTAGAAATGTTTTTAATTTTCATGGTGTTGTTCAGGGGAGCAAAACTCCTACAGTGTCCCCATAAGCTGCTGCTCTCTTTCCTGGGCTCCATCACCGCTTGCTCTAACCAGCAGCAGAAGCAGCAAATTCTTCAGACTTTGAGGTTTTCAGTGGCTTCAATAGAGGCACTTCCATACGTCCTGGGCCATGTCTGCGGTGGAGCCCATCGGGCAGGACCGGAGAAGCAGTGATGCAGGAGCGGTGCTGGAGGAGAAACGACTGCTTGATATATGTGTGTGAAGGTTTTGGGCTGAACCCATCCATTATTCTTGTGTTTATTTCTCATTCCATCAACTTAAGTTGTGTTTCTGGCAACTGTTTGTTTGCTTTGGGCAGTTATAGTTATATTAGTGTAAATATTTTCTAGTGATTGTCAAGTGTCCAGTTTACTTTAGTTTCTTGCAATTTCCTGCTGTAGTGTTTTTTGTTTTTTTTTTTTAAAAAGCAGAAAACTGCTCTTCCCATAAGCATCAAACTGTGCTTTTTCAGGCAAAACTCATACCTCTGAAATTTCAAAGGTGTTTTTTCGTGATTTGAGAACTGATAAAAAGAGGTGGCATCTGTATGATTGGAGTGAATTCTTCTCCGTGGTTGTAAAACGGTATAATAAAACCCAAGTGAGTCACTGCTGCTGGAGTTAAGTGACCATGGGAAATTCATGGTCATACCCTGTTGCTGTTTATTCTCTTCTTTATCCCATCCGTTTCCCATTCAAACTCATTTTTGTTGTTGTGCATGTATATCGAATAGCAGCCTCTTTGGAACCGGAGTCTTGTATGCGTGCGCTTTGCAAAACATATAAAAGTCTCCTGGTTGCTATAACAGTAATAACGTAATGAATGCTCAGAGTTGAACCATGCTGAATATATAAGCTGGAACTTAATTTTTTTTTTTTTCTCATTGTAAAGGTACTCTTTCCTAAAGCTTCCTCCAGTTTCTCGTTCAGATCCTGGGCAAGTGGGCACAGGGCGTCATGAGAGCCGGCTTGTGCACTGTACTGACCCTAGAATGCCCTACTTCTGCAAAATTAATTTTTCTTACAGCAATACAAGCAAAGGATGGATCTTATTTATTTTACCGAAGTCATTTTTTCAATATGAGAACAATTAATAAATGATTATGGAAGAGAAATTCAGTATTTGTTCCCTAACCCCTATAAATAAGGTAATTGCCTGCTCCAGAGGGAACAGAGTTGGCAGAAGTTTCACAGGGAACTGTTGAACCACAGTACTTGTTTGACATGATTTAAATGGCTTACCAAGCAAAATCGGACACAAAAGGAAAGGAGCTTGTCAATCAGGTGGCTTGCGTTGGGCTGTTTGTGTCCCCTGCCAATGGGAGCAATAGCGGCTTTCCGAGGTGGCTGAGGAGATGCTGGAGGGAGGCAGGGAGCAGCTGCGATAATTTGGGGTGTTTTTTCAGACTTTCACATTTTATACAAGTGACACATAGTTTTGTTGGAGGATCTGATTTATTATTATATGGATTCCGGCAGAGTGTTTGCAAAATTGACTCTGCTTTATGGTATTACAGCAAATGTAAACACGTATCATTCAGCAATGCCAGAAGAACACAAAGGTGGAAAATGGCCTTTGTCAGCAGCAGGAGGGGTTTAGAGAGGGCTGTGAAAAGAAGAGAAGAGACAGAGTTGTGATGGATATTCAGATTTTAATTTTTTTTTTTTTCAATCTCTGAGAGGAAGACTACAGGTCCCTGCTGAGGAAAATAGAGATGAAGTGATGCTGAGGGTTGGGGAGGCTCATGCCATGGGATGGTGCTGGACTGGAAATGGTGAAGACGCTGGGATGGGTTTTCCTGCCTGGGACCGGGGGTGCTGGGGGGCCGTCGGGGCTGGCCCCTGTGGCAGCTCCTTGGCTCAGCTGGAACTTGTTTTAGCTCCAAACGCAAGGAAAAAAGATAAGAAACAGAAACATCAGCAAGAGAGAGGTTTGACAGCCAAGTTGTGCAGAAACCAGATGTCATCCTTCGTGTTTTTCTTTTTCCCGGGTAATGGGGGTTATTGCATCTCTCTGCTGCTGGGTAAGGGAACATCTCCCTCCCAACCAAACGTTTGGTTTAGGACAAATTTTTAGCTGTGGCTGCAGCGGGATTCCTGGTTACGAGTCTGTACAACCACTCGTGAGTGTGCGGCACTCATGTACAAACATGACCAGAGACTCTCTTGCAGTTCCTCTGCGGGAGAATGCTCTTCCCAGGGACAAGGCGCTCCCCGAGTGTCCCTCTGGGGACAAGATGTTCTGCTCCCAGGTCAGAAAATGGCATTGCTCTGTATCAGATTAATTTAGGGTCATTTTTTCAGTGGCAGAGAGCTGTGCAGTGTGAAATAACTGCTCTCTGCTGTATGGCAGTGTTGCTCCATGACAAGGCAGCGACACATTTTGCCGGGGATGCACAGCTGTGTGCAGAGCTGGCTGACGTCTAGTGCTGAGATGACGCGGAGGTGGTGTGGATGCAAAGCAAAATATGGTTTGGGGATTCTCTGGGGCTTTGTGGACCTTTTAGTTATCTGAAAAATCCAAACCCAGAACTGATCTTTACAGAATTCTGAGGCTGTTGAAAAATTTAGAGGGGGAAAAAATACTACTTTTTGTTTCTGTGGGTAAGTTCTTAGTTTAGTTCTACAGACCCTTGGATCTACAGGTATTTCTGCTCGTAGGGGAGAATTCTTCAAATATTTTCTAAAACCTACAGTGAGTGGAAATGTTTGGTTTGGTTTTTCTTTCAGACTAGGCTTCATTGCTCAGTATTCCCTCAATCTCTCCAAGTCCCATCCTGTAGCACGGAAACTCAGCTGTGGATGCAGTAATTGCTGAAAGGCTGATTATGAATGTTGATTAATAATCAAATGACACCAACCCCATCGTTGGAGGAATGAGTCAGATATGCTGGAAAATCTTCATCTCTAGGGAGAAAAATACCAACTAAAGCAGTGGTTTGGGAAGGTTCTGATCCTGTAGACCATCACCAGCATGCAGGACTTTCCCAGGATAGGGATGGACTGACCTGAAGACATGGTGAATTCAGCTAATGAAACCCAGCCCAGCTCATGGCTGTTCATCGTGGCTTTGTGGATCCCAGTTTGGAGTGGGTGGTGGCCCAGAGAGGGAAACTGGAATATAGATTTATATTTTTTTTCTACTTTAATTCTTAATTTCCATCCATTACGCTTTCATACGTGGTTAACTGCCCTTCCAAAGACCTAATTTGTCTCTGTTTCAGAATTAAGCAGCAATATATCTCTATTCATACAAGACTCTCAAGGTTTCTACTTGAACTACTTAGATCCTCAGGTGAAATTACATCCAGTATATCAATAGTTTAAAAGTGTAGCCTGGAATCCAGAAAGCAAAATTGAAAGCAGGATTCAGCTTATTGTGTTGCATCTTAAATCCAGGCCTGATTTTAGTTAAAAACTTGGCAAAATGCGGCAATAGGCATCGTATATTAATCAGTGAAAGATGAAGTCCAACCCCGCTGCCGTGCTTTGGGGAGGGATCTGCCTTTTTCCCTGCCTTTCAAGAACAAGGGAGGCTTGGAGAGTTGGCATAAGTGTCTGTGCAGTACCTGGAGCATATGATTGGGAAATTAATGGTAAAAATGGCTCCTAAGATGGTAAAACAGTTCAATCAAGCCTCCAATTTACATATTTGGGAAGCGGAATCTTACGTGTTGATTCTGTTTTGCAAATCTTTTCGTCGCTGGGTGGACGCACCGTCTTGCTCGTAGCCCTGTGTCTACAGCTTCAGCCCCCACGGTCCCACCACCATGCTTGTCCCTTACGCCAAACCCAAAGAAAGTCGGAAGCTTTGTGTAGTTCCCTTCCTTGTTTCTCTGGCCTTGTTTCCTGCTTCCACCATATTTTCACTGTTTTTCTCAAACTTGGACACTTCAAAATACAAGTGGAAATGGATGGTAGTATCCAAACTTAGTAACATGTTGGATAGCTTTGCTCAGAATAATTGCCTCTTTCTTTTCATCTTATCTCAGTGTTTAAAGAACAACGATACCTCATCTCCACTAACCCTTTGAACCTTTCCTGGATATCATTTGGTAAGTTAAACTGGCAATCCAGCATTTGTTTAGCTGATCTATAAAATGCACAGATGATAGGAATTCAGGTGTCTGGAGGTAAAATAGTTGCACCTTGGGGATTGTCAGAAATAATGTAAATTTTCCTATTTGATCTTTGAGATGCTTTTTGCTATTAAAAAAAAAAAAATCAAATAACCAAACCTGAAAGCACCACGCTGCTGCCTTTCTATCCTATTGATCCTGCATTTTTTTACTTTAAAATGAGGAAAGAGAATGTGTTTAGCTGTCATGTCAAAAGATTTATAGACCTGTTTCTTTATAGACAACCAAAACTTTGGAGCTGAAAAATGGTCTGAGTACCTCTGAAAGATGCATTTGGCTATTTGATGATGAATTAAGCATCGAAAAGAAGCAGCTGAGCAAAGTCAATCACTTCATTATGGCTTTTGGAGCTGTTTGCAAGACTAGTGATCCTGAAGCAGCCAAATAAAACAAACTATTCATCAAATAAGATGCATCGAGTAAGCAAATGAACACGATTAAACAAATCATGGTGGTAATTTTGATAATTCATAAATTTAACATGCACTTGCAGAGCTTCACAGTTGGAAAGCTGTCAGCTGAGCCGCGCGCTTGGAAGCCGTTTGGTGCAATGAGTTGGCCCAGGAGAAAACTTTGGTCTAAAATGAAGTTGTTACCGAAACATTCCCCAGATGTGTGAGCAATATATCATCCCCTCTTTGCACCTGAAGAAAAACAACTATTGCCACTGAATTCTGGGCCAGAGCAAGCCCCAAACCTGGTAGAAAGAGGCTGTAACAGAGTTTGCCTTTGCAACTTGTGTGAGTATTGGCGGGTGATGCTTCATTAACTGTGCTCATTCCCCAGCTCGTGCCAACCGCCTCCCGAGGCGTGGCATGTGCCAAAGAAATGTCAGCGTGCTTTCTGCTATCTCAACTGTGTTTTTATATGTGTCAATATAGTTTTGTTTTTTCCCACCCCTGGTCTTCCTGGAGCTGTTCTATGCTCGGTCTCATTGCTAACCGTACGCTTGGCATCCCTGTTCCCAGCCTGGGGCAAGCTCTCCTTCACCCCAACTCTGATCTCTGCAGCCTGGTCACCCGCGGCTGGGCATGACCAAAGGGAGGGTTCCTATGTGAGTGGTGAGGTGTCTTAGAATTGAGTTGTTTTGCCTTCTGGTGGTGGTTGTAATTATTATTTTTTTTTATATAATTTTACACTTCATGAGGCTGCCCAGAGGCTTGTGCAATTGTTGCCTGCATCCAGCCTGGAAGCGCTGGTTCTCTTTGATTTTAATTTTTTTTTTTTAATTTTTTTTATCAATGCATTTCTGTTAGCCATTGTGCTGCTTGTTAATTGGATTCAGACTTGACATGGATTAGCATTATGACTGGCAGCCTAATTCTTTAAACGGAGACATAATACTGCTCTTAAGTTAGTCCTTAATTGCTTTTCTTTATCAGAGCTCTGAAATGTGGCCATTTAGACCTCGGCTAGCAATTTTAACGGACTGCCTCAGCGTATTTCTGCTGGAAGCTGTGTGGTGCAGGTCAGATACACGGCAGTAAAAAGGATTATATTGGTTTGATCATTCACACTTGCTACAGGAAACACGGTATTCTTTCTATGGAGTGAATATGACTGTAGCATGTGCTGGTTCTGTCTATATAATGGAAACTATATTTTCTATAAAAGTTCATATATTCCTTTGTTTAAAGGATCTCAGATGGGTGGGAAGGCAAACTGTTGACACACAGCAAATCTGGTGTTTGCCCAGGGTCATTGGGGAGGGAGGATGGTTGCACCTTTGATTATATGCTAAAATGAGGAAAAACTTTGGTGATTAAATCTTCAGCATGGTGAAAACGCAGGGTCTAAATATTGCATTTCAACACACAACAAACCCCAAGTCTTTAAAAAAAGTAATACTTTTTTGTTCCTTTGCATCTCTTCTGTAAAAATTTTTCATCACTGATTTCATTGCATTATCAGGACTAAAATGAGAAACACTGCTTACGAGCAAATATAGCATTTGAATATGGGCCAGGAATTCCTTTTACAGTATAAGCTTTTGTGTGAAATAAAAGCCAAACAGCTGCTCACAACTTAAGTCTGAGTAAGTGATCTAATGCTATTGCTCTGGTCTCAAATTTGAGGCTAAATTGTTTCTTTGCCAAAGACCTTGTGCCAACCTACCTGGTCCCAATTTGTGAGAACAAAGTACATTGTTTCTGCTGCTCTGGGAGGGAAATAATTTTATCTGGCATTTTTTTTCCATTATAATTTTAACCCTAATGTGGGAAGCCTCCACGAGGTTGAGGCTCCACTTCTCACCTCCAGTCCTCCAGGATATATTTCAAGTAGGAAAATAACTCCTTGCGAGGCAAGTCCAGCATGGTGTAGGGGTGTATTTTATTATACCTGAAGATTCCTTTTGGCCATTAGTGTAATTGACTTCTTATTTGTTCTCCTCTTTTTTCCTCAGATCTTCTATTCTCATTTTCTTTCTCCTAGTTTTGCTCTGCTCTTTCAGCTGCTCTTTGGGCTTTCCCCGGGACACCCTCCTGCCATGTGAAACCCTGTGAGACCACCGTGGCCTGAACTGGAGACCACCCCCTCCAGAGCTGAGCGGTGGTGGAGCATTAGAAACACAGACTGGTTTGGGTTGGGAAGGACCTTAAAGATCATCCAGTGCCACCCCCTGCCATGGGCAGGGACACCTCCCACTAGCCCAGGTTGCCCAAAGCCTCATCCAGCCTGACCTTGAACACCGCCATTAGCCATGATTAAACCTTTTGGCATCAAAGTTTCCCCAGTCCTTGGGGAAGAGCTTAATTTGGGACAAGGCATATATCCCCAAGTGGCTTATGTATTTAGGAACATCCTTTATTTGAGATAACCAGAAGCTAGTGTACGTGGGGCAGCTGATTTTCCAGTTGTCCTGTTCCTCCTCCATACAACACTTGTGCAGTATTGGGAGGATGGAGGGAATGTTTCAAAACACTACAAAACATTGTGGGCCAGTCATGTTTAAGTTTAGACTGCTGATTTTCATGCTTTAGGAAAAAAAGGTCAAAGTGCTAAGAAGGGAACTTTCCTAGCTATGGAAAAGACAATTTCATACAACCCTGTTAGGCACAGGCGCTGTGTCTCTCAAATATACAGTTATACACTTGCCCTTTCACAAAATGTTATAATTTCCAAAGAGTTTGAATTGTGCTGTAAGTGTACAGTTAGACCTTAAGTTCCCATAAGATTTATTGCAAACATTAGCAGAAGGGAAGGGAAAAACTCACCGGCCAAGAAATGTCATGTTCTCTCCTGTACGGTGGCTGCCTTAGCTGGTACCCAGGGAAGGCTCAGAGCCACCCTAGCCTTATTTGTCACAGGACAAAACTGAGGATTTACATGCTGCTTCTAAAAATTATTTATATTAATAGAAACTAAAAATGATATTTGAAGCATGTGTGTGTATTGTACGTAGTTTACATTGTTACTGACATTGACAACTACAGGTTTAAAGAGTTTAGGGGCATTGATGTGATTAGCACGGTACAAAAACTTGTGTGCAAAGAAAATGGGAAAAATTCATTGAGTTGCCTGGTCTGTCTCCTGAAGGAGTTAACCCATCCAATGCTGTATCTGTGTTTCTTCTGGTTACTCTTCCATCCTACCAATGGCCAGTTAGGTGATGTTTTCCTGACAGTGAACAGCATCATTTTGCATCTGTTGCCACCATCCTCAGACCAATCTCAGTCTCTGCAGGGTCACAGCGATGTTAATAACAGCCCTTTCCTGTGTGCTGAGCAGTGTTTTAACAGCATTGCTCAGAGTACCTCCCCCAGCGTTGTTCCACTGACACATTTGTTGGGAGAGTGGAGTTCCTGATGGCTGAATCATGTCTTCTTTAAATTACGTTGTCAAAAAGATCATTTATCGCGTGTGTTATGACTGGTACAGACAGTACATCGGATAACACGCAGTCAGTGATCATCTGCCACGCTAGTCTGTGCTGCGATGTAGTTCATCTTACAAAATCCTCTCCCAAAACCATCAGCCATGGTTGCCTGGCTTCAGGGATAACTGCACGTGTTCATGCTTCTGGTCCCCCCATGGTGCAGGGTGAGATGGGGTGTCCTGAAGCTGTACACCCCATCCCTGCCCAAGGAGCCCCTTAAACAGCTGTGCCCCGTATGCAAGAGAGGACTTGATGTTATCTTTTTTTTTTTTTTCCTGGCTGCTGGTAGATGGTCTGCTTTCTTAGATTAACTTCTTGGATGGTTAAGGGCAGTATGAATTCACACATCGATTTCATTTGGGGTGTTGGGGAGGAGGATGACCTGCATTCATCTTCCATTACTTAGCTCTGTTAAAGACAGTGTAATAGTTCCACAGGATGTTTTATACTGGGTAAGATTGCTCTGAAACAGCCAACCTTGTTAATATCCATAGTTTAAAGAGATGTTTGTTTATGTGACACTGCTGTAGTTGTGATAAAATGATAGGATTATTTTTTTGGTTTGTATAGCCTTTACTTAAACTTCAGGCTCATTGCCCGACTGGCTTGCTGGAGGCTTTTTTGGAAGCTAAATACCATCAGATTTCAAAAATCAGTGGTGGTGGTTTGTTTATGCTGAACTTGGCCAGTAGCACACAAACACCAAATGGCTGCTGTAGTTAGTTTGGCGCAAAACTTAAATCTCCGATGTTGTGTTCTCCAGATTCTCTTGATCGGCAGCATCTGCTGGGACGTGGATGTGCTGGTGGTGGCTTGCTGGTACCATCGTGTAGAAGAAAACATCGCTAGCTGTGGTGCTTTCTCCCCATACATAGCCTACATGGAAAGGGCTTTTAGTGTAGGTTTTGTTTTGCCAAGATGTGCTTTTGCTCTGTCTTTTGAAGCATATGGCATTGGGGAGCCCTGGTCCAGGATTCATGCAGATGATGGCAGTAGAAGCAGCTCCAGAAGCTGACTTCATGTTTGTCTGACACGTTGTTCCTGATCTTCTGTCTTTGTAAAGATGATGGTGCTTGTGGGACAATGTGTAGAAAACAAGGTAGTTCCTAAAGAGGTGGAGGAAATGCCTTCTGCGTGCAGAAAACTTGGGGAGGGGAGAGAGGATT
The DNA here is from genome assembly GCA_013400615.1 of Syrrhaptes paradoxus. Classification (NCBI taxonomy): domain Eukaryota; kingdom Metazoa; phylum Chordata; class Aves; order Pterocliformes; family Pteroclidae; genus Syrrhaptes; species Syrrhaptes paradoxus. Next base: position 63,338 of record VZTO01017078.1, on the reverse strand, counting down.
AAACAGAAGAAAAAATGTTTCTTTTGAAGACCCCAGGAGGAAGAATTTAACAGCTTTTTTAAAAGATGTTGAAATTGTGACATGTAATGGTGCAGTGTTTGGAGGAGTTTCAAAACAGGAAAACTTTGATTTTTATGTTAAACTTGATTTGTAACGTGGAAGCAAAATCTGTTGGTGATATTAGCGTGATGGTTGTGGGCTTGCTCTTAGGATGGGCTTGGCCCCAGCCCTCGGATGCTATATGGTTTGCACATGGCAGCTCGCGCTCTCCTTTTTAGGAAGCTGAGAAACAAAGAGGATGGAAAATCCTGCCAAAACGGGCATTAACTGTAGACTATGTCCACAAATGTGTTCGTGCAAGAATAACATTTAAATACAAAGTATGTGATTGTTTGCTTAAAGTCTCTAATGTATACGCTTCTCTGCAGTTACTGGGGTCTTTTCTGAATCTATGAGAAACCACATTGTTCAGCTGCTCCCAAAGCCTTGACTTGCTGGTTTCTCTTCTCTTGCGGTTTTTTGCAAATTGAATAATATTAAAAATGACAAAGGATATTTTAATTTTTTTTTTTTTTGCTGTGGGATAGTGGCTCTGGTATGGCTAATTCTTGATTGTAGATAATATACATTAGCTTTGAATAGTTCCATGCTCCAAAAATGCAATTCATCAAAACCCAAGTACTTTGTGTCAGACCCGAATGTTTCATGAGAGATTTTGTAATTCAACATGTCAAACTTGTTTAAATGTGAGCTTGTAACTGAAAACCAAAGGAAGCAATAAGTGCTTCATTATCTTGCTTACCTTCTAGAAGTGTCTCGCAGTTCTTGGAAAAAAAAATAAAATGATCTCATTTTTGCAGGAAATACACAACAATCTCACGCTGCAGAGGCGCTCCCAATGTGTGTGTGTGCTCCTTGTGTTTGTGACCCACTGGTGTGTCCCAGGGGCTAATTTAGTGACTCGAGTTACCTTGTTCGCTGGTTGCTTTTTTTTTTTGCTTTTTCCTGGAGGTACCTTTCTGTTAGAAAGTATTTGAGCAGGAAAAAGCCCAATTTACAATGCTTTCTGAGAAAGCAACCCCTGAGGGTATCTGTTTGCTGTGATGCTTTAAGTTGCTTAGGGCTGAAGATACCATAAGGGGGCTGAATTTCAGACACATGCTACCAGAGGACTCCGGTGCACGTTTGGCATCACTTCTGTTCCCCAGCTCTGTCACTGCATGGTTTTGTAGCTTGTATCCATAGCAGGGAAGGGAACCCATGTTCATTTTCCAAATTCATGTTGGTGGAGCCATGCCTTACTTGCCCAAGCAGTAGGTCTCTGAAATGAAGACACACAGACTTGTTTATGGTTCCTTAACCTTCTTGGGTGTTTTGAGCATAGGGCAGCATATGGGTGTGATGCACAGAGGTGGTCACTGTTCTCATAAATGAAAAACCAAATACATGTGCGTATTTGTGCCTAGATGCTTATTTTCTGAGACTTGTGTTATCGTCTCAGTCCAGGACTCGTACTGCAGCAGATGTGGGAAACTGAAATCTGCCATGAAAACCTTTCTACCTTGCCTATCGCAGCCCCCACAGCTGCCAAAATATGCATCCTCTTCCTTTCAAAGTAGAGGGGGGTATGCTGCGGACATCTGCTCCTGCCCGGCGCTGCAGCTGTGCCAGTGCATTATCTGGAAAGGGCCAGAGCAAGACCAGCCATAACAGGAGGGGGAAAAAAAAAAAATCCTGTGTTTGTTGTAAGTGCAATTGTGGCTTTATTCCAGTCACTTCTTCATTTATATCTCAAATTCGGTTTATCTTCGTGCCCTGATGACTAAACAAAAGAGCTGTATGCACTTGACTGTATGAAGAAACTGTCTCAGGGTGTAGGGGGGGGAAAGAAAAAGATTAAATGGTTTGAGGGGGTGTGTGTGGGAAATCCAGAGTACTGAGCGAGCAGCACCATCTTAGTTGTTTTAAATGGAGCGTAATCAGCCCTTTGGTTTCAGCACGGGTGTATATATCATTGGACTCTTTGAATGAGCTTAATGCTTTTTTTTCTTTTGCAACAAGCATCCAACTGGGTGACAGGGGTCTGAGCTGGCTACAATTCAGAAAAACACTTTAACACCCTAAATTTGTCTCTGGTCTTGAAACATTGCACCATCTCAAGCTGATATACCTTTTGTGCAGGTTTCGTGGGTGCTGGTTGAGCATTAGATTTGGGACTCGGGTTTGTTCTGCTGCATCTTGTTGGGATGGTTTGAGACTCTGTCCCCCCAGCTGTGTGCCCCGTCCCATCCTCCACTGGGTACCCCTCATTGTAGCTCAGCTGGAGGTAGAGTTTGAGGCTGCAAACCTTTAGTGCTGAGGCCCTGAGGTGCTTTAGCCAAAGCATACCTTAGACTGCTGCCCCTTTATTATTCTAATAATAATAGCAATATTCCAGTGTGGTTCCTGGAGCAGGAGTTTTCTTCCCTGAGGTTGAGCACAGCTCCCCAGCACATGGCGAGGAGGATGCTCAGGCTGCATGAAGGTATAAGAAGGAAAATGATTTCATGGTGGTTCTGTATCTTGAAAGCAACTGGATCATGTATTGGACTGCGGGGAGCTTTCCTCAGCTCAATCCAGAGTCTGCTTTCTAGGTGGCTCTTCTACTAACATATGACATAGCCCAGGATTTCAGAGAGCTTTTGGGGCATTTGGGCCAAATTTGAAATGAATCTAGATATTTTGTTTTGTTTTATTTGGAAAACTTCTGTAGAGTGTAAGTGCTGCATGTTTCCAATCTGCATCTGGTATTTGCTTTGAATCTTTGGGTCCGTTGGAATCCAAACCCAAGAAGGTTCACGCGAAGTGTTGTGACCCAAAACTGTTTAATCTTAGATCTGCGGTCTTGGAGCCCGCAGCCTGACTGGAATACCTGATGAGTATCAGCTGAGCAAGCATCGCAGAATCTGACTTCTGCCCATGACCCATAAACCTTTTCCCCAGGGAACAAGAGAGTAAATTGGCCTTTGTGCAGGAACAGCCGGCTAGACCGGGGCCGCGGTTTCCTCGTGCTCGATTCCAGACCCCGCAGTATGCTGCTGCAAAGTTCTTCTTCCTTCTAAGTGANTGAGTTCGTATAGAAAATAAATCCCTAAAAGTAAGCTCAGCTAAAAAAAGTCCCTGAGAGCCTCAGCAGCACATGGCTTGAAGAAAGAGATGGGCACAGATTTACGGTCAATGTAAATGTTCTAATGTCTGTGCTCAGTGGGTAAGGGGGATGTGTAGGAGAAGTGTAAGATAAAAGATAACGTGAGCCTGGTGCCACAAGTTCTGCGGTAAAAATGTACTGGACTGGCTTAATGTTTAAAAAGCATCTGATGTCTTGAGGGAGGTTTTGCTGGGCTATGGGTTTAAACTCACTTTATCCTTGATGAACATTGATTTACCTTATGATGCCCAACAGGGAGGCATTTCCCCATCAAGCCAAAGGGCCAGGAGGCAGCAGTTCCCAAGCCTGAGAACCTCAATCAAGGACCAGATCTGATTTAATTACAAGGGGTGAAAAGATGTTAAGCACACACAGTGCCATAGACCTCTTTTCCTGGGATTGATGGATTACGGTGTTCATTGAGCAGCCCGACGTGCAGTCACCCAATTTGCAATGGGTAAATTAGTTCAAACGAGGGTAATTTACTGCACAGTGGACAAGCACATGGTTTTGGCTTTTGACAATATTTTGCATGAATTATAAAGTGATGTTGATTTTTAATATTTCATTTACTCGCCCACAGTAGATGACATAAGTGGCTGCTACCCAGCAGAACAGCCAAGTCAATGGAGTCCATTTACTGTGAACTTTTTACCTTTTTTCTGAGTAGCTGTTCTGTAGATGCACTCATCAGCTCTTCCTCATACTGTTTCCAAACAGCAACATATTTCATTCTCTTCCTTTGTCTTTGGGTTGCTAAATCTATCATCGTACTGGAAAGCTCACGGTGTTGTCAGAAATTGCATATTATGCTCTGGATTAAGGCTGTTTAGCTTGAACGTGACAAGTTGTTTAAAATTAGACTGTTTTATGCTTTGTATTTATTCTCCTCTCCAAAACTGTCTTTCATAACAATGTAAATAAAGAACTCCCAGAACTGATACAGCGGAGCTGGCACAGTTGGAAGAAAAGGCTCAGCTATTACCCAATTGACATTAATGCAACATAAATCTTAATTATATTGAACAAGCATCAAACTGCGAGGTCTTAGGAGATGGAGTCATTAGGTAACAGTTTACAATGAACGTTTATCTTCAAACAAGTTCCCAGGCCTGCTTAATTTCCTTTGTAGTCTCTTAAAGGCTTTGGAAAGGAGAGGTGTAATATGGATTCGCTTTGTGCCCAGCTCTTTCAGCAGTATCCACAGCTGACCTCCCAGCGTAGGCTAGAAATTGCTCAAATAATAATTTCCAATTGTGCAGACAATGGACTTAATCACATCTGCACAGGATGAGGTTGCAGATGGTGTTAACAACTCCTGGGTTACTCCTGCGTGCTGTCCCCTCGCTGTGGGGAGCCAGGAGGTCTCTGGCCTTCTGCTTACCCACATCTGCATCGCAGGACCGTGATGTGCGAGTCTTGCCCAAACTGGATACGGGGTGTGATGTTCTTCCTTTCAATCACTGCTAAAATTTCCTCTCCTCAGAGACTTTTCCATATTCAGCTATTCAATGACAGCAGGATTCTAGATATTGTTTTCAAAATACTAATTTTTGACCAAATTGCTTTCAGATAAAAGCAGCAAGTAAAACGGAAGAGAATGGATTTTTTTTTTTTTTTTCCTCTCTCAACCTTGGTTTATCTCATGCTTGCCACACTCATGCTATACTTGTAACCTCATGTGCTGCACCCATCTTAGATTTCCTTGGAGAGTACACGGAAAGAATTACAAGATCATCATAGAATGGTTTGGGTTGGGACTCCAACCATCTAGTCCATCTTACTCCAGCCTCCCTGCAATGGGCAGGGACATCTTCAACGAGATCAGGTTGCTCAGAGCCCCATCCAACCTGACCTTGAGTGTTTCCAGCGATGGGGCATCTACCACCTCTTTAGGCAACCTGTGCCAGTGTAGGCTATAGTCAATTTATTCCTTTTGGTGCAAAGTATTAAGAAATCCCTTAAAAAATACACAAATCAGTATTACATTTCTTTTTAAGCAGAATCTTTGGTTCCTCGCAAGTTTCTTCCATTCTCAGTTAAAAGGCTCCAGGCTGAGCTTTATGTGGGAGCTCCATGCACTCACCCTTTGCTGTCAGCCCTCCTCTAAATTGCCTGAAAGCATCGCTACCAACTCATCAGTCACTTGTTTAAAGCTGGCCTCCCTCTCCTCCTGCTTCATTAGGACGTTTCCTCCTCCCTAAGAAACCCTGTGCTTTCTCATCACAGGTAGCAGAAGAGGTAAAGTAAAATCATTACCAAGTTGCCCTAGATTAAATACATCCAGGAGGAGTCTATCTCAGGATTCCGAAGGGTTAAGTAAGGCTGGCACCCCAATTAGCCGGGAGGGTGGTACAGGTAGATTGGCTTTAATCGTCTGGTCTCTGATGTTGGAAAAGGTGCTTTATCGGAGCCAGAGCAGCTTGACTTAGGATGGTGGGAGTAAGCGTTCCTCCTGGGTGTAATGCAGTGTAAGCATTTACCTGATTTCAAGAATTAAAGAGGCTGAAAATGTGTTCAGATTTGGGATTTTTTTTTTTTCCTCATAGAAAATGTCAAGAAAGGGAGCCTCAGGGGATGTAATACGTTGGCTGACAGCCCCAAGGACACGGCGTTAAGGCTTTGTCAGGGTCCTGGGTGCTCAGTGCATGCTGGAGCAATGTTCTGCATCCGTGTTTGCTGTTGTATTAAGTGCCTTCTTCTTGATTAAGGGTATTTTGTTAATTATGGTGTTTTCTCGATCGCTTAGCCATTGCTATCCAGAAGGGTAAAAATATACAAGCAAGTTTTGGATCTGAATCTGGATAAAGATTAGTAGCAAAATGTTCCTCTGTTCCTCATTTTAATACTTTAAATATTGTCATTTGCAATGTCTGTGTGTGGCACGCGTGGAGTGCACAGGACTGCCCGGAGCTCTGCAAAAGTTTTTCTGGAATTTTGCAGCATTTAAGACCTGGTTCCCTCTACTACATGGGCAACACTAATAACTTCAAAACCTGCTTCTCAGCTTGCCTAGGAGCCTGGCCTCAGCTTTTTTGCCAAAATGATAAATTTTGTGGGGAGAAAAAAAAAAAAGGTATTGAAAATGGTATTAAAAAACAGCCTGCCGTTTTCTTGGTAGTTGGGAAGGGGGGAAGACACGAGGCGGTCTGGATCCCAAACTCGCTGCCCATGGGGCATCACTAACCCTCTGCTCTCTGCTTTCCGCAGGTCCTCCGGGGAGGCGGGGGAAGCCCGGCCGGCGTGGAGAACCTGGTAAGCATCGCCTCTCCCCAGTGATGTCACTGGGTACCCTGTGGGTGCCATTGGGCTGGGTGGGAACCTTTCCATAGTGATGCTGGTCACCTTCATGTGATGGGCTGCAGAATGGGGGCTTCCTGCATCCCTGCGTGCTGGATGTGAAGGTTTTTATGAAAACCAAGAAATAAACTAAAACTGTAAAAAAACCCCAAACAAAAAAACCCCCCAAAACCACCCAACAAACCCACTAAAAAATCCTCACCAACCACAAAAAAAAAAAAAAAAAAAAAAAAACCACCACGCCAGTAACAAACNAAAAAAAAAGAAGAAAAAAACCACAACGCCAGAAACAAACACACACCACCCTTAAAACACCCACTGACGTGGCATATTTTCTCAGTCCTTCCAATTCTCCCTTGTCCCGTTCAGACCCGTTGTTATCCCATCCAGCAGTGACGTGGGACTGTGAATTAGCACAAACCCAGCGAAACCCCGCAGGCGTGCTAGGTGAGAGCTGTGCAGCAGCTTGTTCCCTGCACGTGGACGTGTCCATACATTGCCTGCCAGTCCCACGCGTGTGATGGATGGTGTCCGCATTTCAGAGCTGGGGATGACCAAACCTCAGCCCCCAGCCCTGGGCACATCCCCTGAGCACTCGGTGTGCCCTTGGAGCACGTGAAACCACAGACCAGCCTCACTGGGGAATTTTTGAGCTGTTTGCTTTAATTATATGCCTCTGTCATTTTGGTATCTGGTGGGTTTGGGTTTGTTTTTTTTTTCCTCTGGGAAAGCGTGGCCCCTGTTTCAGCTGGGGAGAAGTGCTGTTTACATTCTGCTGTTCGGTCTGAAGTGCTGCTGGAGAGGCGAGAGCCGCGGTTGGCATTGCTCTTTCTAAGGAAAACAGGCAGGAACGTACCTAGAAAGCCGCACAGTCTGCAACTGCTGCTGTGTGTTGGAAAGCAGCAGGTGAAGTCTTGCACACCTCAGCTCTTGGGTTCTCGAATGCTGAGTGGATGAATGGGACCGGGTAGATTTTTGTAGAGTGAGGAGGCTGTTCTCTGCTGCCCATTGCTATAGAAAATACACAGCTGGGGTTTTCAGAAAGGGCGGCATAGCTTTCTGATCATCATTATTTTAAACCATTTTAATGATGGGGAAAGCGAATCAGCAGGTTTGTGCTGTGGGCCATGGACTGATCTCCATAGAAGGCAGGCAGGCATTTCTCTTCTCTCTTCCATCGATGGTATTTCATGGTGTGTGATACATTTTCTAAGATATTTTCACTCCTGAAGCATCAGGGATTGCTCGTGGCCAGGGGATGGATGCTGCACTCACAGAGGTGGTGGTGGATCCCTGCTGGCTTTATTAAACTCTGTTTTCCTAGCAGCTGGGCTGTAGGAATACCCCCCAGGTAGCTTTGATTCTTTTTTGTTTGTTGTTTTTTAAATATCACAGTGCTCCTTAAAGCCCTTAGTGGAGTACAGCATTCATCCAAGGGCAGCTGGTGCGGTCAGCCAATGGATTTGGTTTTATATGCAGGCACTTGTGTAGATGTTGTCCAAGGTGTCTCTGTAGCCCGTACAAAATCTGGGAAGTAACACTGAGCTTGAGCATGCCCTTGCCCTTCGCTCCCCTTCTCCCTGTTTCACACAAGAGCTGCTGAAAAGTGACGTTTGCCCTTGTGCTGCGACACATCCGCAAGGGCCACTTGAGCATCCCTCTGATGAAGCGGAAAGCTGCCGGGGAGTTGATGCAGGACCAGCAGAAAAACAAGCATTATAAAATAAGAAAAATAAAAGACAAATCAATCATTAATAGCAGCTTATGATCACCTTTGAACTTTTCTCTGACTAGGGAGGAAAATTGAGGAGAGTGAGATACTGTTGAGGAAGGGGGATCCGTAGGGCACGCGATGGCAGTGGATGTTTGGATTTCTTCCTCCAAAGCAGGACAGCAGCAGACACCCCCGTGCACACAAACACACAGACACCCTCGATGGGATGCACCACTTCAATCCATTTAACACACCGCATCCCCTGCGGATTGCCCCCCTGTCTGCAGATAGAACAGAGAGCAGCCATCCCTCTGTCTTGGCTTTGGTCTAGCTGCCAGATGTTTGTTTTCTTAGATAGCTTGAATCTATATTTCTATATTTGTTTGAGAACCTGACCACACATAAACCAGGTCCTTGTTCCTTTGCTACAGATGATAAATGTGAATAAAACTTTGTTTGCGTAGCAGGATAGCATCTATCCCCGGGGACCGTGCGTGGTAATAGTTTTACAGCCTCCAGACAGATGCTGTTGTAGAGCCAGAAGGCTCAGCACTGGTCTCAGCCCTGCCAAAGGGAACATTTTTTCTGGCAATTGTTGAAATGGTCATGGTGAAAAACTTTTCTGATTCATATTGAAACTTTCAATATGTATCTCTTAGAAAAAAGCAAAGAAAATTTTAAGAGATCATTCTGTCCCTTTCAAATCACACCCTCCAGTTGATTTAAACCAAGACTGAATTCTATTTTTTTTCTTTTGTCTTGATGGATTCAGATTAAAAAAAAAAATAATCAACAGCTCCGTTTCTCTAAACTAAGAATCCATCATCCTGAAAGCATCCCAAGACAACCGGCTCTCAACCATAGAAAGACACCCACACCATGAAAGATTAGTTTTGAACCATTTCTTGGGGAAAAAAAACCCAAAAACAAACCAACACTATTGAGACCGTTTAGAAATGGGGAAAGCCTGGCTTCACATGCTTCATAAAGCACTTACCAAAATGTGGGGGTGAACCCCCACTGCTGCCTCCGGGGAGCTGTCGAGGGCAGGTGATGGGTCCCTGCCTCTGGGCTTGCTTTACCATGTTTTGTTGTAGAGAAGCATAAATGCAACAAGTTTCCCCGTCCTGGGGAGCCTGTGGGCAGGGGAGGCTGTGCTAAACCCCAGCCTTGCCTTGTGCTTCATGTCTCTAGTGGCAGCTCGAGATTCTCATGGTGGCACGGTTGTCCCCACTGTCACCTCTTCCCTGCCCTTGAAAATGAAGACCAGGGACCTGGGGGAGTGTTTCTGCAGCTGTCAGCCCAACTGAACAAACCCAGGAGAAATTGAGTCAAATGGCTCCATCCCACCCATTTTATTTATTCTCACTGTCACCTGGCCCTGTGGGAATCACGCCCACAGTTGTGGCCAGGGGACACCACATGTGTCCTGGAGCTGGTCCCAGGGATGGAGCCACTGCTGTGACAGTCACCCGAGTGCTACCGGTGTGGAAGAGGTGACTTCTAGAAACTAATTTATTCTGCTTTTGGTACCATGAGGCTGGGAAGTTCACACCAGCAGCCTCCTTGGGGAGATGTCCCTCCAGAGGTGACCCTTCAGCTGGCCAGGTTGGTCCAGCGTGTCCCCAGCTCCATCCCATCCTGCCAGGACCAACACACGGGTCACATCATCCTTCTTCCTGCACACGAGCATCAGCAGTTCCTTCTGCAACTGGAAAGCAAGCACAGCATTGAAGACCCACCTGCACCTGCTCATGGAAACGATGTCGAAAAAGAAAAACATGTTTTAATACAACCTTACAAGGGATTTGCAGCCTTCTCTGAGCGCGAGGTGGGAGGAAGGCTTTGCAGCCCTGGCTGTCGTGGCTGGTCCTGACAGCCAGCCCGCACGTCTCACGTACAGTTCCCTTTCCATGCCAAAGACAAAATCATGTTTAATGTCATGTTAGCTTATTTTTTTAACTTGATACGTCCCAGTGAGGACACAGTTCAACTGTTGCAGTGAGCGTTGGTGAAATAACACGGATTTTCGCAGGGGACCCAGGAGGCTTTGCTTCCCCTCTTGTTGCCACCTGGTGCTGTGTGAGCGGGATGGGGTACAGCCCTCCTGGGGCTTTCTGTTTATTTTTTTTAAAGATTGATCCATAGCGGGGTGTTCCTGAAGGATGGATGAATCAGATCCAGGATTTGGGAATTTAGTTGGTTTAAATATTGGCTCAAAGTCTCTGTACAACTAGCTGGTGGGAGATGATGCTCGTGTCTCATAACAACACGCTGCTTTCTTCTCCGGGCTTGGAGATTGATCCGAAAACCAGTCTGAACCTCAGGAACAACCCCAGAGAAAATATCCCTGAAATGTTAAGTTTGGCAAGTCTTCGAGGACATCTCGGCTCTCCTCACATGAAGCAAGAGCTGGTTGTGGACATAAACATCCAAACCTGATCGCTGCAGCACTGGGTATAGCGCCTGTTCACATCACCTTCAGCAGGGGGGGAATAAACCTGGGCTGCCTTAGGCACAAAACTGCCCTTAAAGGTGGGGCTGGAAGGGTTGTTCTTGGTGAAGTGTTATTTCATTGGATGTTTACTTGGCAAAATTGCCATTTCTAGCAGTAAAAAAAAAATCTGTAAACAGAATTTTTCCATTTCAAAAACACTTGTAGGGAAAAAAGAAATTGTTGAAATGGGATAAAAGTCTTCTGCCCCACCCCCATGACTTTTTGTTTCCAAATTTACATGACACTACGACTGTTCCTTTAATTTGAACTTCTAACAAAGTTTTGATTCAAAGTATTTTATTTTTTTTTCTTACAGCTATTCTGTTTACAGAAATATCCCGATTTGGAACAGGGAAGAGTCTTAAGCTCTTTTTGAGGAACAAATGCAAAAGAATTTCTGTGCAGGGAACCATTATTTCTCTCCCAGCCTTACATGTACTTAAAGCCCATATTTTCCCCATTAATGGACCCTTTCATAGCCCTTGGCCATGCGATTGTGTGGACAAGTGTAAACGTGCAGTGGTGGTTATTCAGTAAGCACATGTGTGGGTAAATCACGCAGAACTTTGTGTTTATTTGGGGAGTTTCAGTGGTCCCGGTATTTCTCATGATGAGTTGCATACATATAGCCTCCTACCTGAGGACTTCTTTGACTTCTGCTGGACTTTAGGAAAAAATCTAATCTATCCCACATTTGCCATCAATAACGAGCCTCTCTGCTAGCAGAGCGTATTCCCCATGCACACCAGCACTGAGACAGAGAGGAATTATCGAGGTCAACAGTGACAAAAACTCTTTTTCAGACTGATGTAGAGCCAATCTCTGCAACTTCTTACGAGTGTTGCAGATGTCTTCCTTGTTGTCCATGACTTAATTACTTCCCTTATAGCATCCTGGATTAAAACCTCTGTGTGTATGTATATAGGTATTGTGTGTATGTATAAATACACATTTGTATGGTTTTATAGGTTTTATATAGATATTTCTGTATATATACACATGGTTTTTAAATTATCATTTTTTACGTCTTCAGGTGGCCACAGGTGTGTGTGTGCTGCCTTGAGGATGGGTCCCTTGCCCATTAAGGGCAGCAGCCAAGTCCCCTCTGACTCTTCCTGAGCTGGTGGAAGGTCTGGCTGGGTTTGTTTCCCACGCCTGGCAGTGCTCTGCTGTCGTGGCAGGAAAGCTTGGGTGATAAATGATTTACAGAAAGGGTTGCTTATCCCAAAATTCCCAAGCTGCAAAAATACTTGGAAAGAAATGGCTGTGACCCTTTATTTCCCATATGTTTGTGTACTGTTGGGGATGATACCACCATGACCTGCTAGGTCTTTGGATGTACAAAATAACATTAGTCCATCAGGACATCTGGGCCATTTATTTTTAATGAGTTTCTGTTTTCACCTCCCTCTAGGAAGACTGTTCATATTCTTAAGGAATCTCTTGGTGTTTCCAAACATCTCCATGCTCTTGCAGGCTCAGGTACAAGGTGTTCAGTCCCAGGAGCACAACAGCAATGGATGCTGCAGGTCATGGAAAAGCATCACACGTTTCCCTTCCTTATGGCAAATCAATCATAGACCAAACCCTGTCCATTAGCAGTTTGTTTTCCTCCTTTTCCTTCTGAAATAAGCCCCCAAGTTAATTTTTTATGGAGTTTTAAATACCTAAAAGCTATTTCTAACTCTTATTTGTTACGCTAAGAATTTCCAACTGGTTTCATTTTTCCTTTTGAGCTCTAAACTGATTCCCACTAGTAAAAACCATTAGGAGTAAATTCTGGCAAGTTCCTCTGCAAAGACCTTGTCTCTTGTGCAATGTGCCCACATGAAGGAGATGGCCAGGTGGGGACAGCCCCTTGGTACCAAATTAATTCCTTTATTTATTGTTGGCTTGCAAAATATTTGACTTTCTTCCATAGGAAACAAGTGTCTTGTGGCTAGGCTTCTGAAAAACACCTTCGGCAAGCCAGGCAGTTACGTTGTTCTTAGGGGGAGATAAGATGAGTTCGATAGGTTTAGCTGTATGCCTTAATGAAGATTTATCTAGCTCTGTTTGGCCAACAGCAGAGCTAAAGATCACCGTAACTCCGCTGATGCAGGTGGAGAGCATCCTATGTTGCGTATACAGACCTCCCCATCCAGCTTTGACTCTTGTATCCGCGAGGGAAGTGTTTTAAAAGAGTACTTGCCTGCGCGGGTTGGGAGAAAACAGTAGCTGAGAAGAGGAAAAAGGCAACGAATTCCAAGGAGATTATAATTGGTACATGATTGAAATCCCATATTAAAATAATTTCCTGACCGCTTCTTATTTGAGACTTAGTTTTGACTTCTCTACAAAAGGGCTTTTGTGGGTAGCTTGGCATCAGTGAGTTAATAAATCAGGTTTATGATTCTCAGTTAATAAATTGGCATAGAGCCATTGACTTCTGTATTCATAAGAAATTAAACCAAAGAAAGTGAACTACGAGCCTGGGGGAGTTTTAGCGCTAAAGAAAATAGACTTCTGGGCACGGAGGGTGATTTTGAGGTTGTCTCCTTCCCTCCAGGCTTGCTGGGGGCTTGGCTGAGATTTTGTGTGGTGCTGACTACGTTAAGCTGACAAATGCAGGTTAACGGGCTAATTCTCGGCAGCCGGCGCTGCCTGTCCGTACTTCTTCCACTCCTCGTTCTTAGGCTTTCCTTGGGTTTTGTTATTCAACTTTTCAATGTTTTAAATTTAAAAACAAAAAATTTAAAACCTTGAAAAGGCATTAGCTAGAAAAACGCTTCTTGTTCTATATTCTTGAGTAACATAAGATGAACCAAACTGATTTTTTTTTCCTCTTCCATTTTAATTTTTCCCACATTTTTTCTTTTTTAATTGCGATTTGTTTCTGGTGTTGATCAGGCAGGAAATAGAGCGTGAAGAAGCCCCAAAACAGGGAGCTATGGGTTTCCTCACAAACGGGAGGGAAATGTGGATTGCATTAGATGAGGGGCTCAGCGTTCACCTCTGAGCAGCACCAGCCTGGGCGAGCGGTGGGAAAGCTGCAGAAATTGGTGCGGCAGGCAGCAAAGACCCCTGCACCCCAGGAGAATTAATATAGGAGGATTTTATTTTTTTTTTACTGCCATTAATCCCATCTTCAGGCTGTGGCCTAAAGCCTATTGTAGGTGCAATGGGCTTTTCCCAGGCACCACGCATCAGCAAAGCCCTCGAGCAGGGGCTGCACAGAGGTGACGCAGGGGTTGTGTGATGTGTTTTGGGGTCAGGGAGGGATGGGAACCAAGTGACAGTGACGTTTGGGATCTGTGGCAGCTGTAGCAACATTCTTGCCAGGTGCCCCCAGCACTGCGCTGCTCCTATGGCTTTTGCAAGTGCATCCCCAGCTTCTCTTGCATAACGTGAAGAAAAAAAAGCTCCATGGTGAAAGCACAATTTTTGCTCAAAAAAAATTCCAGCTGTGTCCGTCTGCTTTTTGCTGGTGATGCTCCATGGTTGCATGTGATGCCCCAGGCGCTGAACATGGGCGATGCCTTGTGATGTGCCAAGGTCTATGGGGGGAGAGACAACAGTCACACGGGGGAAAAGGTGGGAGGAGAGTGGGTTTACACCCCCTATAAATAATCTCATGCCAGCAGCACAGGTGAGATGGTCCCATGATGGGAGGATGGGGATGGCGTTGAGTACATCGGGAAAGTAATGAACTGTTCTGATTTCTGTTCCTGCTATGTACTGTTTTGTCAGATTATACTTTGTAATTAAGTGACCTTTTTTTTCTTTGTTTTTTTTTTTCTTTTGTTTTCCAGGACCTGCAGTAAGTATCGTGGATTTTACTGTTGGATCAACAAAGTTAAGGCTTCCCCTTCACCCCTCCCCTGCCTGTTGGTGCCGTTGCAAAAGCAGCGTTTTTTGGTAGAGGTGTGTCTGGAAGTAAAATTGGTACCAGATGCTGCTGTATTTTTTTATTTTTTTTTTTACACGATGGTAGACAAATAGAGGGGGGATAAAAAAAGTTTTAAAATGTTTAGCTTGCTGCCTTGAGGGACTTCCAGTAATTTTAAACCCAGAAAATATTCAGTGAAAAAGAGTTTTCCCTTTAAAGAGTTCTTTGGTCCGCTTCCGTTTAGCAGAAATAACGCTGTACTAATATTTGACCATGTTGGGGGTTTATTGGTTCTAAAGCTCTGTCTTGCTTTTCTTATCTGTTGTGTTTCCATCATTTAATGCGGATTTGGTAGCCTCACAAGGGGGGCTAGAGAGAAAGTCATAGCTTGCTTCCTTCTCTCTTTGAAGTCTTGGGGAGAATGACAAGAATTCCTATCGATGCAACCAGAAAACTTGTTGTTTGAAGGGGTAATGGTTGAGAATGTGTCAACTGTTCCTTCCAAATGTTCAGACGTGCCTTTGGCTGTGCCACCGCCACGTCCACATCTGATGTTCTCCTGCTGCTTTGGGAGTGAGAATCCAGCGTTTCGTTTGTGCCCTCCAAGTTGCTGAGGGATTGTTGAAAAGAAATGATTTGCATGAGGTGCTTCTGTTTATTTCTACCCTTCTTCCCCCAAAGCTGGAGGAGGAGGAGGAGAGGCTGAGGCTCTTGGCAGCCGCACATTTCCTTCTCCATCCTTGCACTAACAGAGATGTTTCTTCACGTCACTCTTCCTATAGAGCCTCACTGAGTTGAAATTGAATTGTTTCAGGAAAAATAAATTGGCTAGCTATTCCTGGGCTAATTAATTTCCAGTTCTGTAGAGCTGTCTCAAAGCCAAAGGGTGATAAGGAAACGCCCGTGGAGCGTGGGGGCTGTCCCAGCCCCGCAGCTTTGGTTCTCATGGGGTCAACAGTGCTGCCTGTGGGTTCAGTTAAGAGCTTTCAGCCCTCTGAATTTTAGCTTCTGATGTAAAGATTTAAGAGGAGTTTGAGCAAAATTATTATTTGGCTAAGTCTTAAATGAGCAAATTGGGAAAATTTAAGACCTAACAGCTTCGGTTTGACCATTCATCGAGGAATTCTGAATGCTTTTGCTTTAAAAACTGTGCCCAGCATCAGCAATAAATCCAAGACACTGGCTCGAGAAATGCAAACAAATGGATTTCCCTTGTTAGTTTGTGTTTAGAAATGTAGTCTGTCAATAAATTAATTTTCCCGTAAATATTCTGTAAACAACCGCAACGCAGCCTCTCCAACCCACACAATGAGAGCAACTCAGTGGGTTTTGGAAATACCAGTGAGTGGGGCACTGGCTGCGGGAGCAGCGTTGGGAGGTGAACTCCCACGTGTGTGGCCAGAGCTCGACGCCGCAGCCCGGCAGCTCACCTGCTTCACCAAATCCTGCATCGTGGTCACGGCATCGGGCAGGATCCCGGGGTCGTGGAGAGCATCTGCTGAGGCTGAGCACAGGTGTGTGTGGCTGGGGAGCCCTTTTGGGCGCATGAGCCCATCCCCGCAGGGCTTCTGCCCGGCGATTTTTGTTTTTTCTCTCTCTGTGTTTTTCACGCAATTTGGCCCAATTATTTAAAAAAAAAAATCTATTTTCTTGCTCAATGTCAGGCTACAAATGAAGAGAGTGCTGCCTATCTAAAACTCCATATATACATCTTTTAAGGGACGTTTTCCTCTTGATTAGAGCACTTTGGCTTATTAAAAAAGGATTTATTTAACCCTTTGGGCTCTGCTCCTGCTCAGAGGCTGTTATCAGCCCACCCGCAGCCGGCTGGGTTACCCTTCCTCACGTGTGCTGTCTGTTCACTTTTATTGTATGCGATTCGGCGCAGGCAACATATGGCGCACTATTAATTTTTCTTTGTCTCTCGTTGTTTTCATTTCCTGGTTCCCACGGCACTATTGAATTGCAAAGGGAGCACAGGGGAGATTTAACACAAATAAGAATTTTTTTTTTCTTCCTCTCCCCTTGCCCTTCTTTAAAAGACAGCTCCTGGTTTAGTTCATTAAAAAAAAAAAAATCCTCCATTTTTAGTGTAAGCAGCCTTTGCCAGAGAGTTCTTTAAACATAATATATAATAAAAGTCCTAGAACCCACAGAACCACAATATTATTTTATTTCAACAGTACTGTATTTAACTCTATTAGTTTCTTCTGTTTCTTGATTTTGGCCATAAGGAATCGATTATATCTTACATGTACAGCATCGCACGCTGCTAAAACTCTATCCTCAACTCTGTTGTTCCCTAGTAGCAGTTGTTCTGGTATTTTATTTTTTGGCTGTCACAAGCTGGTTGCGTATATGAAATTATGAGAATTTGTGGTGCAGGATTTGTGGCTGTTGGATGATGGATGGTCCTGTCTGTCAGGAAGGGCTATTCTGCTCAGATGTGCTGTAAAACCCCTGTTTCGGAGGGTATTAAAATCACATGCTGGGTAGGAAATTTCTCCAATTGAAGGATAGACTCACCACAGACTGTAATTAAACATTTACAGCCCCAGATATTAACAGACACTTGATGTATTAGCACGCTGGCTGGGGAGCTGGGAGTTAACAAGTGTTTCCTATTTATCTGTGTGCGCTCCAGTGCCATACATCTCCATAAACATCTCACCGTACGTTTTCTCCCAAGACTGTAATTTGTTAAACAGGCGGTTGCTGAAGTCAGTGTTGTTTCTGGGTGAATCAATAGGGCGGCAGGAGGCATTAAAAGCTGTTAGGGGTATTTAGGAAGATGGGGAGAACACTGTACGTGGTAGGAAGGGAGGTGCCAGAGCTATTCCATGCTGTAAGAGATGTATGAATCCGGCTGTCTATCCGCAGCATGCTGACATAACCTATGTTTATGGTAGCAGATGACATTGCTGTACCACATCCACGCTTTGCTGCCTACTTGTGTACCAGCTAATACTTAACAGCTCCTTCCCGGGGAATCTGCCGTGCGTCTGGCTTGCAGCAGGCTCCTCTGCTGGAGCTCACGGCGTGATGAACGGCAGCTCGGGCTGTAAATGCCTTTGGGAACCCTCCCTTGAGGAGAGCAGAAAAGGTGAAATATCCTGAATGGGTCGTGGTTTATTCTGCTGATCTGGCAGGTGTTAGTAGTAATGTCAATAAGGGTTTTCCCCATAGCATCAGCTTTTCTTTCTATTTTATTGCAAATGAAAGCAAAGCTTAGAGGTGAGCTGGGAGAACTGCATCCTGCAAGGAAATTAATAGGGAAACCTTCACTGAATCAAGTGCTGGGATAGGAGTGGGATAGGAGATGTCCCTGCCCATGGCAGGGGGTGGAACTGGATGATCTCTAAGGTCCCTTCCAACCCAAACCAGTCTGTGATTCTATGAGTTTGAAGCTCGGCGATGGCTGCAGGGCAGAGGGGTTGTCCTGGCCACTGGATTGGCAGCCCCGCAGCATCCCCAGCCTCTCCCCAGACCCCGAATGTTCCCATACCTCTTGGTACCCACATCCCCAGTGCAGGATCCCATGTGTATCCTGTGCATCCCCGGCTTCGGGGGCAGCAGGGACTGAGTGTGGGCAGCAGGGATGGGGGTGAGTTGGTAAAAGCCTCGGTAAGTAGCTAAGGGGAAGCACGAGATCAAAATCTGGGGGGAATATGCTGTAGGTGTGATCTTTCTGATAGGAAAATTGCCCCGAGAGGTTTCTCTGGAGAGAGTTTAGTCCCGGGGCCAGCTGGGGAGCCGATGGGGCGTCTCCTGCCTGCTGCTATGTGTTGTCGCGCTGCTACGGATGCATTGACTGACTTGTTGTCTCGCTTGTTCCCCCACCACAGGGGCAGTCAGGACGCGATGGTTACCCGGTAACTCTGCTATTCTTTGTATTTTTTATTCTCTTCTAATCTGCACTCCGTGGTCCTCTCCGTCTTTTCCATGACACTTGATTTTCTTTGCCTGTCTTAGTCTCTTTTTTTTTCTTCTTTCCTCTTTCATCATCAGTGATAGCTTTTGAGGGATTTAGCCCTAAAACTCAGGAGCTTGTGCAATATATATTCTCCATTAATGTTTCTA
Source organism: Syrrhaptes paradoxus (assembly GCA_013400615.1). Taxonomy (NCBI): domain Eukaryota; kingdom Metazoa; phylum Chordata; class Aves; order Pterocliformes; family Pteroclidae; genus Syrrhaptes; species Syrrhaptes paradoxus. The sequence goes on along the minus strand of VZTO01017078.1, from coordinate 44,692 downwards.
GGGGTGAAATACTTGAGCCCTTTCCTGGTGTTATTCCCACTCTGGCCTAAGAGTTCCCTGGAATGCAAAGTTAGGGAAGGCTTTGGGGTTTGTCCCACTCACAGCTCTAGTTGGTCAAATTTGGGGACACTGGTGACAGAGCTTCAGGTGTTGAGATAGGTCCTTATTTGCCCATCTCCAAAATTTTTTTCCCTGGGAGCAGAAGTGTCCTGTTGGCATAGAGAGATTTAGCAGAGGCTCGGAGGAGGAAGGGTAACTGGGGATGCGCTGCCCTTCCCGTGCCTGGGAGCACCACTGGAAGGTCTCTGTTAGAGAAATGTCTTCTGGGAGAGAAATAAACTGTTAATTCGGGGCTGTTAAAGGCTCCGAGCCACGTTGTGCAGGAGGAGGGACCTGGTTCTGGCCAGACCCCGAAACGCAGCCAGCGGCTGGCTCCCTTGGTCCACGTTAACTTGGACAGCAGCGGTGCTGCGGCCCTGAGGGGCTCAATGACTCCTCATGTAGGGACTCAGTGTAACGGGTTGGTAAAAATCCTTGTGTAGATCCTCTGTGTTCATAGCGTGTTTCCAGCTCTGCTCTTGCTTTTTGAATGGGTGCAGAGAGTCCTGCACTGCCTGATGCTCTCGATGGGGCTTCTTAGCTATTTGCACTGCTGCTCCATTCGTAAAGTAAAGAAAAGCAGTTAGCTTTCTCCTTCCTGTGGTTAATACCCTTTTTTTCTTTTTTTTTTTTATTTTTTTTTTCTTTTTTTCCCCCCTGAAGGAGTGTGTTAGGAAAACTCACTCCTTGTCTCTGCCACCTCGTGCCCTGGCCCCATTTCCCCCTGAATGCCAATAAACCACAGAAACATCTATTGAATTTTCTGTGTGTGATGGACTGGGAGCTCAAGGGAGGAGGACTGGAAGCAGAATACAGAGCTGTTTTCAGCTCTCATTTCCCCTGCACCCCTGTGAGCCTCCTTGGGGAAGACAACAGCATTTCCCAGCAGGAGAGAGGTCTGAGATGGGGTTAATTTTGCAGAACAAGCCTGGGCTGCCCTTGCATCTGTAACACAAAAGCACTCAGGGCTCCACCAATTGATTTTAATAAATTAAGTTGATCAGGAGGGAATGGTGGGGAAGCCCTTCCAACCCAAGGGCTGCAGATTTCCAGGGCAGGGATGGCCAGGGCAGGCACAGCGCGGTGGTTTGTCTCCCTCAGGCGGTACCTGCCCGCAGCGGGATGTGGCTGACAGCTTTTGGCAGTGCCTGGGGTCGGTTTACCCCCTTCTTCTCTGTTGGTCATATTTTGATAAAGCTTGTGCATGTGGTTTAGTTACAGAGCTCTGAAAACCAGCAAGGCGGGGAGGAAATAGTGATTTTTCCCTCGGACAGAGCATCACCCCCCGGCACCATGCTCATCCCAGCTCCCAGCAATGGGTTTTGGTGCTGCTCCAGCTCTTCTGGATGGTGTCAGGGACTGGTAGTCCAGCTCTGCTGTCCCATCTGCACTGGGAAAATGGCATTTATGTCACTGAAAAGTTGTTTGTTTGTTTGTTTGTTTTTTCCCCTCTTCTCTCCTTCCTCCCTGGGACCTGCAGCCCAGGCAGGCTGGGTGGCTGCTCTTATTCCCGAATTTGCAAAATTGGCTGAGCCAAACCCAGCAAACACTGAATTCCTGCATCTGCATGGCTGTGACCATGCTAATTAGGTGGCAATAATTGTATTTCCAAAGCAATATGTATACCTGAAGAAGGAGGAAACTAAACATAAAGCAGGCTCGAGAGCCTCATTCAGCAGAAGCATATGGTCAGGCTTTATTACATCCAGTTGCGTAGTCACATAGATGTAATTAGTTAATTCCCTTCAGGGTGATCAGATAAACTCCAGGCTGTTTCGGGAGGTGGATGTGGTGCAAATGCAGAAGTAGCAAGGGGATGTTAGATGGTGTTCGGTGTCAGAGAGAGGTATGGTGACACGTGCATCCCTTGGCCAGTTTACCTGTGAGCTGCAGGTGTGTGACCGAGTTGCAGGCAATGGGAGCTCTAAAGGGGTGAAGCAAACCAGAGCTCTGGAGATGGGGCCCAAAGAGAAAACAGCTTTTGTAAGATGCTTTCAATATTTTGATGCTTAACATGCTAAGGGGAGGGGTTTGTGCCCTACAATAAAACTTTACAGCAGGAACAGTTTCTTCTTTATGAAGTTCTGTAGGTTCATTATTTTTTAAACCCCAGGGAAGATTTAGTTTCTGGTTTTAGGACTATGGCATATCCTACTACCATTACTGTAACAGATTTGAAGAATGTTGGGTTTTGTTGCTTTTCTGGTCTTGTTTGACTTGGCTTTGACATCCCATTGAACGTGGACCACAGCACGTACCTCAGCCTGAATTGCAGTGTAGGTTCCCTTGGGCTGCGTGGGTCTGTCTTCTCTCCCCCTTCCCCTGTAACTTTGGAACTTGACCCATTTCAGCCAAATTTGGCAGAAGGACAAAGACTGTACAGATAATTAATTTAATGTGAATTTTTAATATCAGGGGCAGGTTAAGGGAAAAAACCTTTTTGATATCCATGGTGAGGCACAAGTTCGTGCTGCCATACATGTGCCTTTGCCATTTCAGAGATTTCCTGAAGATTGTCCTGTCTGAGATTTTCTTTTTCTTTAACTACAGTGCTGGGGAGGCTTTTAAAATGCCTCCGCCCCCAGCCAATATTCTAACCCATTTAGCTTCTGCAGGGGCTTGCACACAGGTTGTGTGTGTGTGTGTGTTCTCAGGAGAACTGGGAGCAGAGAAAGGCAAAATATCTATTTTGTGTTCAAAACACCTGTGATTTTTTTTCTTTCTGTTTTTTTTCTTTTTTTTTTTTTCATCTTGGCTGTGTAATTTGCACATAGTAATGGTGGCAGTGATCATCCTGGATTTTGGGGTGCAAACCTGCTTGGTCTGAGAGTCTGCCTTGCACCTCCTGAGCTTGCAAGAATGCAAAGGAAGATGCCAGGGAGGGGGGAGGATATTGTTTTTGGTGTAAAAATACTGATTTTTGAAAGTCTATTTTAGAGAAAATGACCTAAAACAACTTCTGGGGGGAAGCAGAGCCCTTTCCCCCAAAGGTGGAGCAGAACCAGCAGGTTGCTTTTCTCATCTGGTCCTTCTTGCAGGGCATCATGATGTTCCTCCCAGTCTTGGTGGTGGTGGTGGGCTGGAGTAAGGTGGAGGTGTGTAGGGGATGGTGTCCTGGGGTGAATGGAAAACTACCGGATAAATGATGCCTTTATGCTGAAATCCCAGAATAACTGGTCATGACAGGTTGATTACAGGGCTCCACTGATTCATTAGAGATGCAGTGATCTCTAAAGAAAACATAAGTGATAAAAATCCTGTAAAACGAGAAGTTCAGAAGAGAAAATGACAGTTTTCTAGACAAGATCCTGATCTACCTTTGGTTAGCCCTGCCTGGCGGTATCACTGTGTCTGCACCCCCCTGCCCAGGGACCCGCTGTGGGGATGATGGAGGAGCCCCAGTTGCCCTCAGCCAGGGTTTTGCACAGGTCCAAGCGCCTGCTGAGGTTTCCCAGATGCCATGAAGGGTGTTGCTGCAGGACAGCCACCAGCCACTGCCAGTCTAACCGCATTGTTTCGCTCTGGTGCTTCCCCTCGCCAGCGTTTCTGAAGAGACGACAGCAGCTTTTTAGATCAGATGGACGAGGGAAATTTGGATGACACCTTTACCCTTTGCCAAAAGACCACCCAGCCCATCCCTGAAACCAAAGCCCAGCCCCAAATTTTGAGCTGGGCTTTGCTGGAGCAGAGGAAAAGCAGATGTGCGGCCGCCGCGGTGATGGAAATGTGTTTCTCATTGGGGAGAACCAGGCACTGGGGTTGGGATCCCTCGGGACGCGTCCTGAGCCACGGTCTCTGCGGCAAGGAGCATCCGCGGGCGCGAAGCCGTTCCCCTCGCCTTGACGTGCTGTCAGTGCGTCAGCGTGTCGGGGGCATTTTCCCTCGTACGGGTGGGAGGGGAGCGGAGGAATTGGCTGTGCGGAGGGGCTTTGGGCTGCTTGCGTTAGCAGGGCGGGCAGCTGCGTCTGGGCAGGAGGAGAAAAAGAGAAAATGAAGAGCAGATGGGAGAGCCGAACTGCGAGCAGGCTTTGCCGCTGACCTTCCGTGCAGGCGGATCTTCCCATTCTGTAGCTGCTTAAGGGAGTCAACATCTGGAGGGGAGAAGCAATGGCTGGGTGGTGCTTTTAGCAGCCTTGCCCCTGTCCCTGCCCCACACGGGGATTCTAGTATACTTGCCTTCAAACTATTCGGCTGTCCTCCTACATTCTGTTTCTCCTCTTTCCCAGTGAGATGGAAAACATTTGCAGTTCCCAGTGAGATGGGAACGTTTGCAGTTCCCCAGAACCTGTTCCCTTCTATCTTCCCATCTACTGGAGAGGCCTTTCGAAGTGAAATTCTCTGTTTCTTGAGAGTTTCATCTGCCTGTGCTGCTCTTCCCTTCCTAAAATCGGCCGCTGCTACGTGACATCCCGAGTGGAGGGTTGTCACTTCAAGTGGGAAGAAACCAAAAGAATGAAGTTGATTAATGAGGGGAGTTACTTCATGTGCATGTCTTCATTAATAAAAAGCAGAGCAGGGAAGAGGCTTTGCAGGAAAAAAAAAAAAAGTATGATGTGAAACAGAGTTGTGTCCTATTTTATATATTTTCCTTAGAATATTAGCGTCTATTTTTAGTTGAGCAGAGTGTTATTCATTTCGGTCCTCCAGCATGTAATGTTTGCCTTCTGAATTTTGTAAATCACTCGTGTGTTGCCTGGGAGCGCCCGGGCATCGTCCTGCCCTTCTCTCTGAACGATGGGAGCTCTTTGGGGTGGCAGGGAGAAAAAAAAGGGCTTCAAGCTCTGCCTGCTTAGAAGTACTGCAGCTCCTTACTCAAAATAATTCGATATTAAGTAATAGCCTCCTTTTCTGTTGATGGGTAGCTACACCCGGGTAATCAATTAATGGACTTAAAGGAGAGACACAACACAGGCGTTACTCGGTGCTGGCTCAGCACCTTTTGGGGAATAATTGCTCAGGCAAAACTGAACTGCTCTTGCACAGGCCACTCTCCTGTATTTACAGCCGCCTCATGCTAAGGAGCTTTTGGAGCTAAGCAGCTTAACATCTTCAGAAACTTTATTTTGGGAGCCCTGCACAGTGAGCTAATATCTTTCCTTGGCTACAGCACTGTAAATCCAGAGTTATCCACTGAAGTCGGCTGTAATGCTCATAGCCAGAAATCAACTGGTACGGACGATAAACTCTGGTTTTAATTAATTTTTAAGACGTAAAGTGAAGCCAAATGTTTTCTTCTGAGCTGACATCTGGGAGAAGGGCTGGAGGAGCACATGCAGAAGGGAAGTTGGTTCCTTGACTTGCGGGACCCCAGCTCAGTGGAGCACTGTGACAGTGACTTTGGTACCAGCTCTAGACCTTGGCCAGATTTGGGGGTTTTGTCCCCTCAGGAATGAAGAATTTCAGTTAGTGTAGCTAACTTAGCAAGGGAAAGTCTGTGCAAGCCATTTGTGTGCAGCCCATCAATGTATTATGAATGCAGACAGACTGATGTGTGGGAAATGAGGAACATGTGCCCAAGCCCGTTCCTGGTGGCAGTTCCTCCATCCTGTTGTGGTTCCTCAGAATTTACCAGAAAGCTCCAAGACATGCACTCAGCCCAGCATTTTGGAAACAGCAACGCCAGAAAACCAGATGTGACATAATAAATTGCTTTTACAGGAGAACTGCAGACGTAGCTTGGAATTGGGCTGCCTGAGGACTTGATGAGTTGCCTCCATCTATGCAATTATCTCCAAGCCCTCCTTGGGCACGCTTCGGGTGCAGCCTGGGTTTGTTACAGAAGGAGTTGTGAGTAGCTCAGGATTCCTCCGTGCCCAAACCAGAGCAACAGGCAGTGGTTTAACTCTTCAGGAGGGCTGTCAGGAATCCCCATGTGAGATCTGGGAGCCCACGCTATGTGGTCAGACCTCATGGGCTGTACGGAAGAGCGTGTGGATCTCAGACTTTTCCTGTTTTTTTCCCAGTAGGTGGATGCTTTGCAGACCCTGGGTGGTAGCTCATGCACAGAGTGCCTGTACATCACATGGGTGTTTTGGTTCGTTGTGCACGCACAGAACTAAAAAATTTCATATTTAACATCCGGCATTGCTAGGCTTAGATATTTTCATGTGATCAGTATCCATCCCAAAAATGAAGGCTTCTGTCGCTAAGCTGGCTATTTAATTTTCTTAGCAAGGTTCATCAAGGTCATAACTGCAATTTAGGGTTCAGTCCTGTGTTTGTTCTCAAAAGTATCTTTACTCATAAATATTCAGACTCCAACGAGTGTCTCCTGTGAATGGAGTCATTTGCACGCATACTTCTCCCAGTAAGAGCCCAAAAGACAGAAGTAACAAATACTCATTTTACAAGGCAAACTTTGTAGTTTGAGACTTTTTCATTTTATTTTAATATCAGTTTTGTGGCCAATTCACGTAATTATTTGCCTAGAGGGGAAAACCCCTTTAAGCAAGGAAAGCAGATCCAGCGTATTTTCCTGCTCCATCTGTTTACAGGCGCTCTGATGTGGAGACAACAATGATTTTGTAAAGACCAGCTCTACATGGCAGCAGTTTATTTTTCTTTTGATTTAGAGGTAATTCTTCCACAGGGAAAATAAAAAGTTGTCTTGTATCCCACCCAGTAGAGGAATTGCAGATGTGTTTGTTTATCTTCTGCACTTCCAGTGTTTCTGGCCAGGGCGGGGAGGGGGTCTGGTGAAGGTGCTGATGACAATGGCAAGAAGAATTTTTCTGCCCCAATTGCACGGGCAGATTTCTGCTCTGGGGTGTGCACAGCTTTTCAGGTGATGACTTAAACCCTGCTGGCCACCTTGTCCTAAGCTGGCTCATGCTGGGGGAGTTTGGCTGCGAGGATGGATGGTGGGAAAGGTTCTTCACCCACCCAACGCCTGGTTGAAGCAGGGATTTGGTTTCTGGCTTCTGCTGCTTTTCTTCTGGTTCCCAGCTTTGGGCAGAAGTGCAGCTGGTGGATCTACGTCTCTATTTCCAGTGTGCTCGGGCACAGCCATGTGGTACCAAGGCTTGGCTTGGGGGCAGAGGAAAACTGAGAAAAAACAAGAAGTTTGCTCATTAACCACAAAAGAGAGGTAATCCAAACAGCAGCTGTCAACCAGGGATGGTGCTGGTGGGGGAAGAATATAAAGGCAGTAAGAGGCTGGAGTGTTTGCTTGAAATGTCACTATTCTTCCAAAACAGTTGCTTACCAACTTCAAAACTGTGTTCCCACCGCAGAGCCTGTCTCCTCCCTCGTAGTTGGACATTAAACAGAAAATATCCCAAACCCAACTGGGCACTAAATGCTTGAAACAAGCAGTTGCACAGAATGCATGGAACTCATTGAAGCCTCAGAAATTTGGGAGAAGCTGGTGGACTCTGTCTTTCCATAAAAGCACTTTGTTGTTTTGGAAGAACACTGGTGCAATGCGATGCACGGATGAGTGAGCTCTTGCTTCTGAAATGATGCTTTGCAGCAGATAAGCTGAGCTGCCATGCCTGCCCAGGAATCACGGCATTTTATGTCACGAGGAGCTAATAAACAGCTCTGTTGTGGCACAGCCAAGTAACCTTGCTACAAACCCGAGCACTGTCCCTGCAGCTCCAGCCCAGCATTTGTTTCACCCCTTTGGACCAGTCAGTGTTGGATTTGCTTCCAGGCGTTTTTCCCGAGCATCTCTGAGAAGACTTCCAGCAAAACAAGGAGGGAGCTCTGCACACAGGTGGAAGAAGGCACATCGGGTGGTTAAGGAAGAGGCAGCTACTGCAGGGGGAAAGGTCCCTTGTCCCCCGAGTGAAACCCTGGTGAACGTGGTTGGCATGGCTGGGAAAGCAGCTGGGAATTGAAGTGCTTCAGTGAGCCCACACTGGGGACACAAAGGAGGGGCTGAGCAGTGGGCAGGGCCACTGAGTAGGGTTTGGGGGTTTTTTTCTATTTTTCTCTTCTTTCTCCTCTTCTTCTTTCTCCTCTTCTTCTTTCTCCTCTTCTTCTTTCTCCTCTTCTTCTTTCTCCTCTTCTTCTTTCTCCTCTTCTTCTTTCTCCGTTTGCTTTTTTTTCTTCCTTCAGTTTCCCAAGGATTTCAGAAACCATTGCAAGTGTTTGTGCCCTGTGGAAGGGAGCAGGGTTCTCATTACAGAGGCTGCCCATGCACAGCCACCAGATACCCAGCATGGACCAGCCCGGCCTCCGAGGTGGGTGCTCCCATGCAGAGCCCTACAATCTGGTTTGCATTAGGGGTGAAGTTTTTAGCAAATTACTGCTCCTTTCTGCTCCGTTTCCAGCAAAGAATGGGCAGATGCCGCCCAGTAGTCCGAGGACTGATCTTTTTTTTTGGAGCAGAGCACAGATTTGTGTTTTCTTGGTTTGTTAACACGTGCTTGGCTCTTATCAGGCTACTGCTCTGCATCGTTGTCCTGACACCGCTGTTGGGGGATTTATTGCTGTCAGCTCGGGCTGTGGGATGTGGGTCCCCCCCAAGAAAGGTTTCAGAGGAGCTTTCTGGGGTTTTGGTGATGCTGAGCCCCCCTAGATGCTCTGGGCAATGCCTGGGATGCACTCAGGTGGCCTTTTTGGAAATAAATTTGGGAGAGGGGCGAGAGCTGCTGCAGCTGAAGGGGGTCTGGGAGTGAGGGGGAGCTCAGCTCACCCCCCTGCCCTAAGCAGCCCAACCGGGATCCCCCCAAGAGTGAGATCAGATGTTACATGCAGGGCTGCGGCTTGCAGGGAGATGGATTTTGGAGAACCCCTAGTTACCCTCCCCTGTATAAAGAAATAAGGTTTTTCAGCCAGAAAAGGAGAGCCTGGCTTTGAGGCCATGCAGGACAGTGGCAGTAAATGGAATAGAGCGGGGAAGGAACCACACCAGAAGAGGGTTTCCCATTAAATCCTCAAAACCTCAGTGGTGGTGAATTGTGCCCCAAAATTTTGGACACCCAGCTGGGCTAATACACGTGTATAGGCAGAAGTGGCCGTGCCTGGGTGTTGGGGTCCTCTTGTGCTATACCACGTGTAGGGTTTGGTCGTTCAAGGGAAGTCCAGTGAGGATGCTGTGTGACATCTTCTGTTACACAAGGGCCCTCTGCCATGCTTTATACCCAGAGCGATCCCAAACGGAAGCTGCCACCGGTTCCCTGCTGCTCTCATAAATAATCCAGTAATGCCTGGGATTTAACATGTTTTTTGATCTAGGTGTCCAACTTAATGGCTAAATAAATACCCCCGTCTGGCTTATCTTGTCCTTCTATGACAACTTGGTGCCATCTTGGTGCCTTCTTGGAGAAGACCATAAATCAGTTGATAGTTGCATGCGGAAAGCTGTGGTCCCCGTGCCTCGCTGCCAGCCTCGGTTCAGGTGCAGGTGCCACCACGGTTGATTTGAGGGGGTGGCAGCAGCCCTGGGGAGGTGACAGGAGCCCCCCCACCAGCTACCCGCCACCATAGACCGGGGGGACCTGCTGTGCCAAAGGTGCTTGTGTTTGCAAAAAGGTATGAGGTGAATGGCCAAGGTTGGGTGTGTTTAAAGCTTAACCACGTGCAAAACTGAGACCTCAGAGGACGCTGTGAGTAAATGGTTTCCTCGTTAAATCTGGCAATAGGCTTGCTTTGGAGCTCTGCTCGTTTTAGTGCCTTTGGAAATAAGGAAGAAAAAAAAAAGTGTTTTATTGATTTACCCAGAGAATATCTTTTAAAGACCTGTGTCACTTGTGGGGCAGCCAAGGTAGTTAAGCTTCCCTCATTTCAAATGTTCTTTGCTTCTGTTTTTTAAACAAATATACTGATGTGTGGAATTACAGGTGTAAATTAATTTCCAAATTAAAACGGTTGGTCTTGCAAATATTAAAAAAACATGCCTCACCAACATCACTATTTTGTGTTTATAAGAGAACTGTAGAAGCTATTTGCTTTTAAAAAAAATAAGAAAAAGCTATCACCTAGTAGTGAAAAAGTAGCTTTTGAGTTTGTATGCAATCATGGACCAAAGGGTAATTTCTTTTAGACAATACTGGAATAGCTTTTTTCAAACAAAGGAAATTATTAGCAAAGGATTGTTAATAAACACGTTCATGATGAAAAATTTTTATTTATTTTTAAGTGCAGGGCTGTTTCTAGGTGTAGCAACCCCGTCCCCTTCCAGTGAGACCGTCCAGACTATATCTAGTTAAACATCAAGCTATTGTGATTTTAATGATCTTAATGCTTAAATAGGACAGCTCCTAGTAGGAACGTTTCCAATGCAGTGTTTTCTGCAAGCTGATGCGATTTCGGGGTCTCACACCAGGGACCCCAGAGGTCAGAGAGGCAGAGGAACTTCCCACCAAGGACTTGTCCAGGCTCAGCCGTTGCAGTCGGTGTGTGCGGAGGATAATTCCTCGTACGACCGATTTCACCTGTGGAGTCTGTCTCTTCGCAGATACTTAAATGCTGTTATTTGGAAGGGCAAATGATTACTGTAGCAGAAATGATATTGGATGGAGTAGAAACTTTTTATGATGGCTTCTGGTCCTTCTGCGCTGAGGATTTTTGGGAAGGAGGAGGGGCTAACAGTAATGGGGGACAAGGATGAGGGGACATCTCGGAGCACGTCTTGTACTCGGTTCATTTGCAGTTAGCACCAGTGGCTCTCAGCTGCTATTTAGAGGTCTCGCATTTCATTTCTCAGTCCCTCTTTTCTCCTTTTCCTTCAGCTGGGAGGCTCGGAGGAGCCCCGGCAACCTGGCTGCCTTTCTCCACTTTCCTTGTGACGGCTCTGGCAGGGTGTGCTTGGCCACAGCTTTTGCCAGAGCTTTCTTCTCATACAAAAATGTGCTGAGGAACCGCATCACCACCAGACACTGTCCCACTTGGGAAGCTTTACAGCAGAGCCTATAGGGAAGGATGGTCCCCACTCCCTGGCTGCGCTGCAAACCACGCCGCCCAGTGACCCAGGGCCCTTCGCAGGGATACTAAAATATTGTCCTGCTCTTTTGTTCTGACACTTTCCTCTTTTCCAAATGTAAGATTTTACCATTTATTCGAAACCACAGAGACAGAGATTGAAAGCAGCCCTTTGAAATTTGTTAAAATTTGACTGCAGGGTTCCTTCCGATCCCTGTGCTAATTTTTAGCAGAGCAGGAAACATTAAAAATAACCATGAGAGAAGATTTCCCAACTCAGAAGGATTGTCCTCTTAATAATCTCTGGCTTTGTTTTCACTAGATATTTTTCCCTCCCTTATAATTCCTGTAACGCTGCTAGAGCGGGGACGTCCCTGCCAGCAGCAGCAATGGCACCAGCGGAGGAAGGCGGAGGGCCAGGACCCAGGCTGATACTGAGGCTTGCTCTGAACAGGGGTAAGGGATGTACGGGGGAAACGCTTCTTATTTATTGGAAGAGATTTTCCATGTGAATTGGAGCTTGCAAGTTCCATGTCTTCCTGCTTTGGTGAACCTGAAGCCTTCATCTGCCCTTGGCATTGGGTGAACCTCGCTTTTGCAGTGACAGGTGACTTTTTGGTGCTACATCACAAGACTTCTGGGCTTCTGTGCAACAGAAAACCATGGGACCACATCAGTGTCATCTTTCTTGGAGCACCCAGGATTGATGGGTTTTGTCCTGCTTGGCTGGCGCGGTGATGGTTTTGGTCAGAACCAATTTTTGGGGAAAGTTGATTGAATTTTCTCTCTACCTTGTCTTAAAATGTCAAGTTTGCCCTAGGTAGAAAGCTCATCCCCTCTTGATGTAGTGACCGTTTAGTTACGTCAAGGGCGATCGTTGTGGATGTGATTTGGAACAAAAGGCCTGTCATCGAGAGTGGGCAAAGGCATGAGTGACATTTATCCCTGGGCAAAAAGCACAGCATGAAGCCACTGCGAACCTTTCTCTTGCTCTTGCTTACTTGTAATGGGGTGTCCAGAAAACTCACGTTTTTCTTACACTTTGTGCTGGTCACTTAAGTGGAAGTAATTTTTGTATTCCTCAAAATGAAAGCTTCTGTAGAGGTGGGTTTTGACTGGAGGAACAGGGTGTTACTTGTTGTTTTCCTGTTCCTTAGTTATCCCATGGGGCCCCCGAAATGNTTCCTGTTCCTTAGTTATCCCATGCTAGCTACAGGAGAGATGGGGCTCTTGATCAGGGGGCGGAGGGATAGGATGAGGGGCAACAGTTTTGAGCAGAAACAGGGAAGATTGAGATGAGATATTAGGATGAAGTTTTTCCCTGTGCAGGGGGTGAGGCAGTGGCCCAGGGTGCCCAGAGAAGCTGTGGATGTCCCATCCCTGGAGGGGTTCAAGGCCAGGCTGGATGAGGCTTTGAGCAACCTGGGCTGGTGGGAGGTGTCCCTGCCCATGGCAGGGGGTGGGACTGGATGATCTTTAAGGTCCCTTCCAACCCAAACCAGTCTGTGATTCTATGAAATAAACTAAAAAAAATCCTTCATCTTTAATTAAAATGACATGGAGCAGAATGGAAATAAAAGACAATAGTGATCTCAACACATGGGTTTTCCTGAAAGTTGCACCCAATCATTTAAGGCAAGCCCAGGTTTCAGATGCTCTCTCCTACTTTACATGTTCAGCGCTCTGGCTGCTCTCAGAAACCTTGCCTTTGCTCAGGCAGATGTTTGGCTGGGCAGGTAGAACAGAGTCAATTACATCTCCAGGCCAGACTAACGAAACATTTCTAAGTCTTGAGTTAGGCTTGTCTGTTCAGTGGCACGGCTGGCCAAGAGCCCCTTTGAAAGTCCAATGGATATTGTTTCTCTCAAGCATTAAATGCTTTCCCTCAAACAAACATCCTTTGAATAGGCCATTGTTTTTCCTTCTGGATGTCCCTTTGTGGACTGATACAAGAATAGCTAAAAGCTGATGAGTTGGTATTGTAAATTAAAAGAAAAAAAAAAAATCTCTGGGACTTCTCCTTTCAGAAGTTGAATGTGCTTCAAGTTCTATGCTCTAGTCCTACATGTTGTCCTCTGGAGGTCGGACAGCTGCATCGGGAGCTTCAGGTGAACCATCTCAAACAGTCATAGTTTCAGGAAAGATGCTCCGTGGACCTGATGCCTTTCCCAGATGTTATAAGCAATCGAGGTGATATAAAGTATGGAGGGGGCATTAGGGGAAGAAGTAGCAGTTTGGTTGTGACCTTCAAGCCTTTGCATTAATGGACACAACTGCATTCATTTGTATTTTTCATTACTGCTACGTAGCAGTTGTGTACTGGCAGTTCCTAACGAGAAACAATACACATCATGTGAACAGTACAACTTATGTTTGGAAACTTCATAAATCTCGTGTGCAAAGAAATCCCCACTTATTTATCTCTTGTACAGGTTTTGTACAGGTCTCATTATCCTTATAACACAGGTACCAATGTCCAGCCCAGGATCCAGCCGCCTGGATTTGCCTCTTTTTCCAAACAGAGCTGTGTGTCCCACAGTTCCATATTCCAAGCCCAGTCACCACAGCCACTGCAAACGGATTTGTTCCTTATCGCTGGCCAGAGCTGGGAGCTGGAAGGATGCTGGTTTTAATGCAGCCATTGGGCTTCTCTTACACGCCTTTCTCTCTGTTGCTCAGTTTCACCATCACACATTTAAGCTAAACTAAAAAAGTTTTCCCCTAACCGGTTCCCTAAGAAATACAGAAAACTTTGATGCTTTATCGTGGTGTTATACCATAGTCTGAACTACATTTGCTTGAGTAGGACCTCCCAGTTTGCAGGGCTGTAAAGCAAGATGTTTCAGCCCAGCGCGTCTGCAGGAGGAGCCAGGAGGATGCGCAGATGCTGCACACATGTGGCCGTGTTGGGCAGATGTAGGAGGGGTGCTGATCCCAAGGTACCATTTTGCAAGCGTTAGCCCTTGAATTTGTAGCAGGCAGTGAGGAGAGCAGGGCTGGGTTGTGTTTGAGACCATAGGAGAAACCATCGTGCCGTGTCTCTTCGGGAACGGTTTGCAGGGCTGAGCCTTCTTTGGGTTTAAACAAGGAAAGGTTTTAATTTCTCAGGTGGCAGGTTGTAGATGGGTGGAAATGCAGTTCTGGGGTTTACTGTAGCTGTTGAGTTTTGAACTGCTTCCCTCCATCCCCAAGTGCCTGAGTGCCAGCTCCAGCTGACTGCAGGAGCAGCTTTGGCTTTGTCCATGGACCTTAGGGCATCTGGGCTTTCTCTCCCCACCTGCAGCCTTTCTCAACAGTGAGGTTTCCTATGGCCCCATGAGTTCAGTGGCTCCATGTTAATTAAGGGCCAGAAACGATGGGGAGTTAACCATTTATCACGTCAACTTACCACACGTTCCTGCAGCAACCCTAGAAAGGGGAGACCTGGGGAGGAACTGGGGTGACCGAGTGCTTGGTCCTGCAAATGCAAGTGCGTTCCCAGCTCTGCATCGCTGCAGATGAGCAAAGCACATAGATATTGGCCCATGGGGCAGAGGTACCCTTCCTTCTACCATAGCAAGACACCTTGGCATCCATGAGATTTACCATGATGGACTGAGGGTGATGGCTGATCCCCACATCTGGGGTAAAATCATAGAGTTTCTGCAACTCCTTTTGATAAAACAAATGGTTTTGGATCTGACATTGATGTGAATCACTCCTGGGATCTGCTTAGTTTAACCAAAATCAGGCATGTTTTTCTGCTGCTCGTTTAGAGCCTTTAAAAGCCTCGGGGAGTCCCAAGCGCTGTGCCAGAGCAGTGTCACCCTGTCCTTGTCACTAATCCTGTCGCTTCCTCTCATGCTGCTTTTTACTCTGCAAATTGTTCGATGCCTCTTACTGTACTTCTGTGAAACTCTCCGGCTGGATTGCATGGATGGAGGATTAGGTATAAAAGTAACGCAGCCAAAGATTATACTGTATGTAAAGCCTCTTCCAGAGCATGACTGATACTGCTATGTCTGTAAAATGTTTTTTATTTTAATTATTATTTTCTTTAATAATACTGTCTTTTCTTTCCCTTTTCAGGGGCCTCTTGGTTTGGATGGCAAACCAGTAAGTAGCACCGAGTGCCAAATCTAACGTCTGCTTATTCATGCTGCTCTGAAATAGGCAGAATCTAAATATTACTAATTTATTACTACATATATAACTGTTTAGGGGACAAAATTGGATTTAGAAAAAAAATATTCTGTGGTCTGTCACCCATGCAAGTTTAACCAGAGCCGGCCGGCACAGCTCGAGGTGAGCTTTTCTTTACCTGTCAGCTGCTCTTGGGCTGCACGCCAAATTTGGGAAATAAATGCCAGTAGCACCTTGGAAGAAGCCAAGTCAGTAATCTTGGTTGTGTCCTCCTGCCGCTCCAAAGTAGTATCATAAAAATAATTGTTCCCAGACTGGGTCCCTTTGCCCCCAAAGGAGGCCAGGTGAAGCCCTTGGGAGTGCCCGGTGTCCGTGCCGTGCTTTGGGGAACAGCCTGGGCTTCCTTTAATGAGCTGGTTGCTTGGCTTCGTTTTTGCTTGGAAGCCCTTTGGATGCTCAGGTGCTCTACTCTTTTTTTTCGTGTTTTACAGAAACACAGACTTTTTTTTATTTTTGTGCTAGCTGAACACTGGCCAGCTGTGATTCCTTTGGCTGGACGGTTGCTGCAGGAGGTCACAGCTCATGATTTTTGGCCGAATCCCACTCTGTCCCACCACGTGCACCAGAGGGCACCATTTGAAATCTTTTCAAGCTCCACTCTTAAACCAACTGGGATTTTCAAAGTGGGCAGAAGTCATTCATTCTTTGCAATCACAAAGTTACTCTAGATACTTCTTTCTAGCCCGTCAGGGAGTATTCTGTTATAGCTGTATGTTGCTGCAGTTTGTTTCTATCCTACCCCAGAAGATGACAAATGTGAATTAAAAAAAAAAATCTAGAAATAACACGTTAGAAAACAAAAAAAAAAAAAAATCCTAAGAAACTAGAAGGCTAGCACACACTGCTGTGTTCAGGGCTTGGCTTTGAATTAGCGAGACCCGATGGTGGAAGAACAGCACAAACCCCAACGGCACGCTTCTGTGCCCACTGCCCTTGGCACGTGCGTGGGTGCAAACGGCTGCGAGTTGCGTGTGTGTGCCAGGCGGGAGCGACACCTCTGGGCGAGAGGCAGGGAAAATCTCAATGAAAAACAAACTTATCAAACCAGCCAAACTCAAACCAGACTGTTCATGATCTCTTCCATGAAAGCAAGGGGCCAGCAGCCTTGCTCAAAGCCAAATTACCAGCAGGAGGGATGCTGCGTGGGGATGCAGATGCTGCCGCTATCGGCCTCTCTGCTGACCTTCCCCCACTGGGTCCCGCTTTGGCAAGCGCTGCGCATTGGGCTGAACCCCAAGATTCAGTCTTTCTCTGTGCTGGAAGGAGGATGCAGAGCAGGCACATCAAAGCGTGGCTCTGCGGCTTCTCTTTGGGGCTGCAGCGTGGCTCTGCCTGTCTTACAGAAAGCTGCTCCGAGGGGAAGATGACTTATGTCTTCAGCAAACAGGCCAAAGAAAGCAGCCCATCCTCCTTGTTTATTTCAAACAGATGTATAATTGTTGTAATGATATGCTGAGCATGTGTTTTTCTAGAAGTGATTTAAGACTTCAAGAAATCTCTCGCATCTATTTGGAGTCACGTGTTTGCGAGAGGCTGTCACGCTGCCGTCCTTTCCTGGTCCTTCCCCGGTCCTCTGTCCTGGCACCAGCAGGCAGGACCCCGCTGGTGCTTCTCGGTAGCGTGCTGCTCGTGTGAAGCAGTCTGTGACCTCAAGGAATAGCACGTGTAACTTAAAATAATAGCGAGCGTGGCTCAGGTTTGTGAACTGATGAATGCAGTCTCCTTGGTTTTGATGTTGTGTGTGTTGACGATTGTGCTGTTTCCTAACTCAGATCCTTCTTCTGTATTTCCAGGGACCTCCAGGACCAAAAGGGGAGAAGGTAAAGACAGCACTAACATGTGGCTTTGGGGGAAGCAGCTGTATGTCCTCCTCCTGCTGTAATTCTCTCAGTTCAGGTTACCCCAATGCACCACTGTAGTGTTGACACTGGTTTTTGTTGGGATGCGGAGCTGTGACAGCAGGTTCTGGGGTTGCTTTTGGATGAGCCCTGGGAAGGGGAGGGCAGAAAGAATTTCTATAGATATAGGAAGAATAAGTATGGCCTTAAAGCTCATCCCTGCTGCAGGGTTCCTGCTAACCCCTTAAGGGTTAGGAGAGCAGCATACAACTCTTCTTGCTTTCCTCCAAGAGCAAGGCTGCAGGCTCCATCACTCTGTGTTTGCATGACATCCTCCCATGAAATTAGAGCAGCCCAAGACGGTCCTTACTGTACTGAAAGTGATGCTCATCCTCCCATGTGTAGGACATAAGCAGTTGCTAGGGGAGCCTTAGAGTTGGAAACAATCTGCTATTTCTGATTTATTATCTGTTTCATCGCCTGCCAGGGCAGAACCATTCCCTATTGTGTTGTCTCGAGCCCTTCTCCTCCCTGGGTTTGAATACATTAAGCAATAGGACTCTTGCCCCTTCCCTTGTGCCGTTCCCGCGTCCAGCTAACCCTGCGCTCGGTCCCTCGCGGTTGAAAGGTGAACTCTAATAGCTGACCCTTGCTGTTTTGCTTGTGATGCGCAGGGTGAAGCAGGGGACATCGGCCCGAGGGTAAGTAGTAACACGGCACATCAATTTATTCTAAAATCTGGTCGGGTTTGGTCACTGCACAAAACAAGGCTTTGTGCAGCTTTGTTGCTGAAAAATGAAGTATGGCAACAGTTCTGGAAATGTTTAATTTTGCCATTGGAGCTCTTTGTGGTGGTGGTTTTCCTAACGTTGACCACGGGGAAACAAGAGTTGAAGACCTTCAAGTGCCTCATGAAGGGTTTTGTTTTTACTGGCCTTTCTATCCTCGATTCCCTCTTCCAGCGTCAGAGACAGGCTCTATCTTTCTCTCAAAGCTGTGGTCCTTATTTGTTGTCATTAGAGCACCAATATGTGGTAGTGAGACCCAGCTTTCCAAGGCCAGACCAGCGCAGTGTTGTGCAGGATGGAAGGTTCCTCATCTCTTGCTTAGCTACCCGCCCGGGAGCGCAGGCTGCCTTTGATTGAAAATAAAGCATTTAAAGCAACTGTATGATGAAGAAAAAACGTTTTGGCGATGGCCACAGTGGCAGGCAGTCTCCCATGTTGGGGATGAGACGGGAGGGCTCACTGCAAGGTGTGTGGGTGGGCTCCGTGGCAGGGATAGAGGGGCGGTTGGCCATGGGTCATGGGTGCCTGCTGGAAACCCCATGGGGGGCTGTGGTGGGATGCTGGTAGGCATGGCCCGAGCAGAGGCTGGGTTCAAAGCTGGCACCCAAGAGTTGGCTGGTAGGCTTAGATGCAGCTGTTGGAAATGTAGCCAGGACTTCAGTGGTTAATGTTGGGCAGAGATGTCTCAGAGTCATTTTTCGTTTTCGCCTGGAGGCTATTGAGACATTTTTTGGAGCTGGTGTCGTTTTCTGAAGCAACTCCCAACTGCCTTGGGTGCATTTGGAAATGCCACCCTAGGGCTCTGAGGGCCCCTAAAACTTTTCCAATAGATTTATGCTCTGCGTGGCTGAGGAGGGGCTCAGGCGTGAGGTCTCAACCTTGTCTGAGAGCCCACCCACATACTCAAACAAGGCTTTAAGAGGTGATCCAGCAGCACATGGGCGTGAGTTTTCACTCCTTGGCTGGGGCTGTGGATGACTTTAGAGTGAGTGACTTTGGAGTGGTGACTTGGGCGATGCTGGAGGAGATGCTGCTCAGGCTCTGAAGCCCCAGTGGTCTGTGCTGCCGGATAACACAGGAACCCACCTCCTGCCACAGCTCCTGTTTGCGCTGCGGGAGATGCTGGCGACAGGCTCCATCTGGACTCGCGGGGTTGGTGCCAGCTCCCAAGGTAACACTTGCCTACTGATAAAAATATGTACTTTTTTTTCTCCTGGCCTGCATTTGTGCAGATTTTGCTTTACTTTCCCATTTATTTATGTATTTTTTGCACAAGAGTAAGAAAAAAGGCTCCCAAACAATCTGGGAGGAAAGTGAGAGAAACAAGCCTGGCAGAGCCATGCCACAAGAAGGTCTAACAACTGGTGCCTGGCTTTGGAAATAGCTTCCTTTATGTCTCCAGGCACCAAGGGGTGTGGATTGGATACGAAACTTCTTAATACCATCTGGCCCAGATTATTTTTTATTTCTTAATTTAATCTATCTTCTTCCTCCAGTTTCAGTGGTGGCTTTGTTTAGCTGATTTTTGAAAGTTGTGTCGCAGCAAGTCATCGCATCAACGGGAGGATAAATAACTGGGAATACACGCAGCGCTGCCTCCCTCGTAAATGTGTGTGTCTGTGGGCAGCGGAGAGGGGACAGCGTGTGTCAGTGAACACAGAAATATTATCATTAGGAATGATAGATTAAAAGAGAATAATGCTTGGGGCGGCTTTGGAGGGACAGTCTCTGGTGCAAGTGGGATTGAGGATTAGCTGCTGAATGTGTTCCTGTCTGCACCGCTTCTCTTTCTGTGTCTGATAAACACCTGCTGCCAGTGTGGACAGAAACCGAGGGTATTGCACACGTGAGCGTGCCTGACACCGGTGCTGAGGGGGATTTTTGGAGAGTTGAGGAAGGCATTCCCGTTGGGCTCTCTGAGGCACTGAACACCAGTGGTCCCAGATAGCATCAAGGAGGCTGTTGCACAGCCTCAGCTAACCGGAGAGAATAAATATACTCAAATCTACTGGCAAAATGCACATCAGTGTATTTACAGGGAGAAACTAAGAGCAGATCCCTCCTGCTCTAGGGAAGAAAGAGGGAGTTGAAGCAGGATGCTGCCCAGGCTGGGACTGCTGTGCCCTGGTATTTCTGCTTGTTGTATTTTTCTCTTAAAATCAAGCATAGTGCTATGCATCTGGAAAGAACTGGTTTTATAAGCCAGGCTTGCTCCCTGAGCCAGCGCTGGGATGACCGCTCTGGATTTATTCCCTCAGCCTGGGTGACCTTGTTCTTCCTGACACTGCAGATGTTTTGACAGATGATGGGGTTGATGAGTTTTTGCACATCTGGGCTAGCAGATGCACAGGGCATGTGGAAGCAGGGCTGGGTTTGCTCTCGAGAGGGAGAAAAGGGGCTTCAACTTGTGGGGTAAATGCTCTTGTCTCCAGTGGCCCATGCGGCACGTGCCTGCTCAACGGCCAGCGCGATGGAGATGGAACCAGTAACGTCTGCACCTGTATCCTGGGCTGCTGGGGGACTAAACGCTGGCTGGCCATGTGGCTGAACTGGCTCTATAGCTATGGACTGGAGTTCAGGCTGCAGATAGAAAAGGAGCTTTTTCTCTCCAACTTTCTGCTAAAATATAGCTGCTTGCCAAGCTTATGTGGCACATAAAAGCTCAGCACAGAAAGCATCCTGCAGAGCTCACTGTGACAGTCAGTAGAGATACCTATGGATACTTTTTATTTTAATTTAATTTAATTTTTTTTTTAATTTGCTTATTTTGGAATATTATGTTGAAATGGCTTCATCAAGTACTCTAAAGCTGGAAATCACCAGCACTCAAGGTTTCTGTGCTCTAAGGCAACATTGCTACCCAGGGTCAGACCCAGGGACCAGTGTCCTATGACCAGATGCATCCAGAGAGTGTAAATATGGAGCAGGAATGTGTAAGTCCATCACCTGCAGCCTGGTTATCTATGGCCCGAATGTTTCTTGGGCTGGGGATGGTGTGTCTGTGTGTAATAGCCCTTAGGGGCTATTATTTGTGCCAAAGGTTTAAAAGCTCCCTGGGCAATTTGGACGAGAGGCTTGTTCCTTATAAACCTTCCAAAATCCTCACGGAAGATGGGCTATGTGTTCCCCTGAGGCTTCTCATGGCTTCGCTCCCTCCCTTTGGTCCTCCCACGGGTGTGCGCAGGGATGGATGGGGAAAGGGAGACGCAAGCAGTGTCCTGAGAAGGGAAATGTCTTGCTGCTTCTCCCTAGATAGAGAAGTGGAAAGGCTAAAGGACAATAGCAACGACTACTGACATGGTCTGAATACATTGTTTTTACATCATATAAATCTGAGAGATTTATCCACATTTTGCAGGCTGGGGAATACATCAGTATTCATTTTAGCCTCTGGAAAAAAATATAATATTTAGTCTCGGGAGAAATGCTAGGATAATATCCCCTGTGGGGTTTGCTGGAATAATGCTCTATTCTGCAGAAAGCCCTGCAGTAGGGGAATCCTCTGTACCCCAGCTGCTTTGAATGTCCTATTGTGCACTGAACTAATGAAAAGATACTTGGTTCCCTATGTCTGCTTACTCCTTTCCAAACTCTAGCGTAGCCAGAAAGTTAAAACAACCGGTGTTGGCTACCTAGCTTATTTCCTTCTTACGCATCAATTAATTATCAAAGAAACATGGTTCTGTATTGTTACAGCCTTTAAAACTCACTCTTCTGATGCACTTTCATCTCCAATTCTTGCTCTTTCCTCTTCTGCCTCCCACTTTTCCTGCCTAGATGGTTTTTCCCCGCCTCAACCATGGATTTCTGGCTAACGATCAGCTTGTCTTTAGCCGGCGAGTGCTCAAGGTAGATGTACCTGACCTGCTGGCCGTGGTTTGCTGTGATTCCCTGAGCTGCTTCTGTTTGTTCTTCCTGGCTGGCGGTGCACTGTTGCTGTGTTAAATGGGTTGTGTTCAGAGGGGCTTGTTGGGAGCATGCTTGGGTGAAACCCCATGGGAATTTAAGGGGAGTAAATAACAGGAGGAGACACAAAAATGATGAGTTTTAGGATTTGGCCACTTGTAGGAAGGTGGGGCTCAAGCAGCAAAGTCCTAGAAAGGTTGATAGGAACAGTGGCGGTATTGCAAAATAAAATGCATTCAAACTAGAGTTGTCTAAATCCTCGTCCTCTAAGCGTGACGTTTTAATTAGGCAAAATTCAGTGGGAGACTCTTTACTTAATTGGATGCAGTGTTCAGCATTTGCAAGAGGATTTTTTAAAAAAACTACGCAAGTGATTTAGGAGCACAGATCTTGCTGAAAGGCCGTGGGATCTGTGCTGCTAAGTCACTTAAGGACTTCTGAAAAATCCCACACTCGTCCCTGATTTGAGGGTGGACCACGTATTAAATACAGTCCTCGTACTGCCTCAGTGGTAATCCTTCCAGATGTTGCTAAAAGATTTATGAAGCGCCCTTTCCATGAGGCTTTCCATTGTGCAGCTGCATGGATGTGCCCGGCCACGGCCCCGGGGCTGGGCTGCGGAGGCTGGAGGGGGGTCAGGAGCCGATAACCGGGTGGCAAAACCCCACGGGATGCTCCCCTCTGGAGCAGACACCTACCAACCTTCACCATCACACGGACACCCAGCTGCTGCTTTTTTTCTTGCAGATGTGAGCTACGCTGGGTGTTAATATATGACCTTGGCTTTAATTAAAGGATAATACTAAGTGCTACTTTTTTTTTGGGGGGGTGGGTTTCTTGGTGTGATGCACTAAGCTATGGAAGTGTGTGCATGCTCTACAGCAGCATGTTGTTGGGTCTGGGTTATTTCTGGGTGCTGTCAAATTGGTAGTTTCCATGCAGACAATCACTGGGTAAAGGATTAATGAGATTAAACCTCGTTGGAAGGCTTTGAGCAAAATCCTAGTTAAGGAACCAGACCTAAAGGGCATGAAGCACACTGAGCTCCCAGCCTTCTCCATTGGCCACTATAATTAAAATTCCTCCAGGATGGCAGAGGTTGGGGGTGCTGATGGCTCAGGGATGCAGTGCATGTGTCACAGGTACCCCTGCGGCCACCGCATGCCAACACCGCTTCATCTCACCATGTCTGTGTGAACTTCTTCCAGGGTGATCAAGGTCGAGATGGAGCCACTGGTCCCCCTGGTCCACCAGGACCCCCAGGTGCCCGGGGGCCTCCTGGTGACACAGGAAAAGATGGCCCAAGAGGACCTTCAGGCCCCCCTGTAAGGACGGGAGATGCGCAGCGAGCACATGTCGGGCAGGTCCTACCCCAGCGAGGAAGAGGAGGGTGACAGGTGTCCCCATCCCCAGTGCTGCCATCCCAACCGCTGGGTCCCCAGCCTGAGCCCGCGGTTGGGCTCTGGTGGCTCCTCGTACAGCAAAGCTTTGCGGTGTGGGGCCAAAGGAGCAAGGTCCCCAAGGAGGGGACCTTCTGTCTAGTTTTGGAGCAAATAGATGGACCTGGAGTGTGTATTTGTGGGTGTTGGTTGTACCTCGGAACACCCAGCGATCTCTTCCCTGATCTGTAGCCTTCAGATGACCTGATGTAAATTTCCAGATCATTGGCCATTCATTTAGTAAAAAAAACGGGCTGCAGCACAATGCTACTGAATGTTCTAATTATCGCTGAGCGTTTTGGAGAATGAGGGATAATAATTCAATCTTGGCCTTTGTATTTTCGCAGGGTTTCAAAGGCGAGCCGGGAGAGGACGGCCTCATGGTTCGTATTGCCCAGCAGCATCCCTGTCTGCGTGCCCCTCGCTTCACATCACCCTTTAGCTCTCTGCACCAAATAGTTTTGAGTCATTGCTTATAGGAAAACCCATGGGAAATTACAGATGCCCTAATGTGGATGTTTGTCTGGGGGTACCTGTGCCAGTGGGGAGAAAAGAGGCTGTTCTTTGTCTCCTCCAGAGGGATGCACTGCTCCTGTATCCCCGTTTCTGTCCCTCCAAAGCCTCCTGGCATTGTAACTCTAATTCCCTAAGGTGGGATAAAAAGGTGCTTATAATAGATAAAGTACACAAGCCATAAAATAATATTTATTATTTACTGGGAGCACAGAGAACTTAGGGGCTGTATTTCTAAGGGAAGATGAGAAGTTGGCATCTGTGCCATTTTTTTAATGGGAATTAAAGTACTCTTGGAAATGTTTTTTTCCTGTTATACTCTATTGTCAAACAAGTATCCCAACTACTCTTACATTCAACAGGGTGCCAGGGGACCTCCAGGACCAAAGGTGGGTAATAAGTATTTCCTCCTGTGTCTAATTTTAACATGGATTATTGAAATATTGCTGCGTAAGGGGGGTGGAGATGAACATAAGTATTTTTTGCTGGACTTGCACTGATCTGTATGTATCAGATACAACATTTCTAAGGTATCGTGCTAGCTGTTGACTTGGAGCTGCAAATGTCTGATGTGCCACCTACCCAATATCAGAACCACTGCCCATGTTAGAACCTCGAAATGGGGGTGGACGGAGCCCCGGGGGGCTGGAAGCTGGTGTGCTGGGGGAACGTGCTTTCTTGCATTTTGGAGGGGGATAAAGATGAACAACACAAGCCAAGTATTTTAATTTTACAATTAATTTTGACTGTCTTATTTTCTGTTATATCCCTGAACTTCTTTCTCTTCTGTGTTTGTTGCTGTTGAAGGGTGAGCCTGGCATCCAAGGGAAAAAGGTAAAATGGTGATTTTTTTTTTTATTTTTTTTATTTTTGCTGTGCATTGCTTTTGCTCGGAGACTATTGCTAGAGACTGATGGAGAAGCCGTGGCCGCAGCTGTCTGTACCAAGCCCTTCCTTGTGCTCCCCGGGGTTTCTCACCCACGCGACCCCAAAGCACAGGCTGTGCCTTCAGCCTGGTTTTCATTACCACAAGCAAGCCAGAAGCTGCAATCGCATCTGCCCAATAGACAAAGAATAAAATAGCAAATGCCAAACAAAGCAGTAGGTCTTGAGCCCTTTGGCTCCAATAATTCCAGCTGAACCGAGAAGTTCAGACTCTGATCTGCCCAAGGGCACCCAGGATGGGTTTGGGGTTCCTGGGATGGGCATCACTGCAGAACACCTCGGTCCCACAGGGATTGGCCATGCTCTTAGGGACAGACACGCTGCTTGGGTTAGGTGTTGAAGACTGGGGGAGATTCGCGTGTCCGAGCTCTCCGCTTGTCTCCTGGTGGTGCACCAGGCAGAGGATAAACCACTGCCTGTAACTGCAGCCGAAGTGCTGACGGGGCCCAGCCTTTCCCTCTTGCTGCTTTGCCCCAGAACAGACGTGGTCATGGGTGTTTTTCAGGCCAGAGTTTGGCTGAAAAAAATTTCATAACTGGCCAGTGAAATTAACTTCTTCAGCACCTACGATGGGGTTTGACTCCAGGAGAACAATGAAACACAACAAGTGAAACAAGAAAATCTCCTCCGGGCAGATTCGTGTGCTAGCAGCTTGTGATGAGGTCCATGAGGATGGGTGGCAGCTTGCAGGAGGTCTTTGGGACCCAAAAATCCTAAATGGATTAAATATCTAATTTCTATGAAAGGTGGCAGAGCACCTTCCCCAGGGCCTGCTGTAAGCAGATTCTGGGAGATGTCCATCCACCTCCCCAGGAGCAGGGGATGCAGAGGCAGGGGAGGAGCAGGGGACCATGCTGCAGCCCCCTGGGCTCCTTGCTGCAGCTTTCTCCTGGCCTCCTGCAAACCTGAGTGGGTCTCAGGTCTGGGCAACACTCAGTGGGGTCAAATGACATGTTGGATCCTAGTGATAAGCATGCACAAGCTCTTTGTGTTTCACTTTTTATATTTTATTTCATCAGGGTGATGATGGGATCCCTGGGGAACCAGGACTTATGGGCCCCAAGGTATGTTCTGCTCTGAGCCCATCTAATACAGGTTGGATGAGGCTTTGAGGTCGGTTGGCCAGGTTGGGATGAGGCTTTGAGGTGGGTTGGCCAGGCTGGATGAGGCTTTGAGCAGCCTGGGTTAGTGGGGGGTGTCCCTGCCCATGGCATGGGGGTTGGAATTAGATGATCTTCAAGGTTCCTTCCAACCCAAACCAGTCTATGAATGTATGTGCTTGGCAGCATCTTCTTCTATCTGGTTTCTTGGCATAGGGTCACAGCTGGGGCAGGTTGAGAAGCACATTTCCCCCCTGACATGGAAAAAGAACAAAATAAAAAGAGCAAGAGAAGCATAACGCACCCCTCTGCCATGACAGCTCTGCCCAGAAGAAGTTTGCAAACGCAGCTTGTTGATTGTGGCAGAGAATTGTCATTTAGAGGCTCCTCTGGCAGAAGTAAATTGGGGAGTGTCGCTGGGGATGTCCCAGAGCTGGGGTTCGGGATGGGGGTTGGCACATCCCGGGTCGGGGTGCAGCAGGCTGGCTATCCACAGGAGCCTTCTCCAGGTGCTGTGGTTTTGGGGCTGACTTTAGGGCTGAACATAACACCTGAGCCAAACTGTTAAGCCTGAAAGCTTTGTTTTTATCTCAAAAACTCCCCTTTTTGCACTTTGGTGTATTTCAGGCTAAAAGTAAAGATAAAACAAGAAAATTTGAACCTGAACAAACCTGCTTTCCATCCTTCACGTGTAGCACTTGTCTAAATTGTCTTGTTTTCAGGGAGAAAAAGGCAGCGCGGGTCCCAAGGGCGAGAACGGCACCGATGGCTTGCCAGGACCCCAGGTAAATCACAGCCCCGTGGCCGGGAGGCTGGGCACGGCGCTGTCGGGGCTGAGAACTTCGTCTGAGTCAGTGTCTTCTGCCTTTGCCTTCTAAAAGCCTCATACAATGCCCCAACAGAAACAAACAGGGGGACGGTCAGTATTTTACCTTTTCCCGGTGATTTAATGAAAGCTGGATTCAAGCAGAGATCAGTGTAAGCATTTTTCAAACCATCTCTGCGTGTTTTTCATCGAACGGCTCTCTTGGGGGAAGAAGAGCGAGCTCTCCGCTCAGGTTTTGATCCCATGTATTGACGGCCACGGTATCGCTTCAAAGCCCTGAGCACTGACGTGCCGTCCCGTTCCGCTGACCTGCGCGGCTGCCAAGAAACGCAGCGAGACAGCCGTGAAATGTTAAGTGGTGATGATGAGACCCGGACAGCGTTCGCAGGCCGTTATTTCCCCCCTCAGCTGCTTCTGATTTAGCAGGATCTGCATCCAGTTGTGTTTTCTATATCAAACAGCCCTGGCTCCTTGTTGGGCATGAAACTGTGTGTGATGAAGAAAGATGGGCTCAGGCGACACATGGCTATTTTTTTTTTTTTTCCTAAAAAAATTTGGCACTGCTGGTTTGTTCCCATTGGGATCTGCTGAATTGAGTTTTCCTATGAACAGTCTTCGTATTTATACTTTTTACTTTTTGGAGGGCTTTGATTTAGCCAGCAAATGGGTTTTCATCACTATGGCTAAAGGTACTTGGTCTTTTTTTTTTTGAATCCTGAACTGAATTTCAGGTCATTGCTGTGTGGGGGTGCTACAGCTTTCCAAAAACTTCCCAACTTTCAAAAAAAAAAGGAGGGGTGGGAAGAAAAGAAAAGGGGGAAACAAAAAGACAATTTTGGCACAGCCTTTTTCCTTAAACTCGCCCTCAAAAATGGTTTAAACGTGTCGGCTGAAACTTTCCACACGCAAAATTCAGCCTAAAGCAGAGGGAAAGAGCCATGTGAAAATTCAGCACAAAGAGCCGGAGCTTGGCACACTCGGAGCAGCCAGCGGGGCCGGGGACCAGCACAGCCCATCGCCGGCACTGGAGCTCACCCCGATCGGGCCACTCCGCTCCCTCTGCCATGGGAAGTTTTCTTACTGGCAACTAGCTCACACCAACACTGCTTTTTGCAAAATAGATTTGCTCTGAAGTCAAATCTTTTTGTTAGGAGAAACAGCTCCTTGTTGGTGCCATACATTTTCTTAATCTAAAACACATCTTGGCATCTCATGTAGTTAGGATATTTTTTTTTACAATAAATAGTTTCTGTTTTTCGCCTGGTCTCTTTGAACAAAAAAATGTGATTCTGATTTTCAGGGTGAACCTGGTGAAAAGGGAGGAATCGGCTCCATCGGACCCCGGGTATGGATGTTCTGGGTTTTTCTTTTTCGGTTTGGAGTCGTGTATTTGTCTCGACCCGAGCTGTTCCCCGTCACTTTTTTTTTTTTTGCTTAGTACAGGGTTGAATTGGTTCAGGATCAGTTCAGTGCTAGAAAATAGAGACACTGCATATTTAAAGAAATCATGATGTGGGTACCAGACACTGCCATGGGGGATAGCTGTGGGAAATGCAGTCGTGTCCAGTTTCCTTATCAACGTGACCATCTTGTGACCCTTTTTGTGCAAAAGGGAAGCTGTGAATAGGGGTAATGAAGGGGGGATTTCTATGCACTGCTCCGTTACACAGATTTACGCCCTTTTGCGGTTTGGTTGGGTGACAGTTACAGCTGTCGGATGGGGAGCTGATGGAATGGATGGTGTTTGTAATGTGATAATCCCCCAAACACCTGGGTGTCAGGTCTTTGCCTTCATACCACCCGCTTCTCAGATGCTGCAAAAACTAAACAGGATTTGACCTCGTTTGCAGGGTCCCCCCGGCCTGAAAGGGGAGCAGGGTGACACCGTGGTGATCGACTACGATGGCCGAATCCTGGATGCGCTCAAGGTGAGCCCCGCACCAAGGCGGTGTCGATTCCTGGGGGTTAACGGGAAGGGGCTGGAAAGCTGCTGAGCTCTGGGGTGGTGACATTGTGGCACCTTGTCTGCCGCTGTCCTGCTCCTTCCCGAGATCTCGGTCTTGGCACAGAGCTGGCCAGGAGGGATGAGCTCATTGCATCCAGGGGCTGAGGATGTTTAGGATGTACCAGCAAAAACGGTGGCAAAACCTGGGGCTGGGTACCAGGCTCGTGGGATGCGGCTGTGGGATGGGAGTTAATATTCTGCAGGTAAAAGCAGCATGATGCAGCCTGTGACATATAAACACCTGATGCAGGGAGTCTGGTCAGCCAAATTACAGCTGAAATGCTGCCAGCTGTGGGATGTTATTCCCTCTGCCACGCCACGGCACAGTGAGGAGCTGTGGTTTTCACCGCGCATCCTCTGGAGCGGTTTTCCCTGCAAGCACCGGTGGGATGCAGGAGGAAGGGAAGCGATGCTCAAGCCCTAACCTGCCCGACCAAGCAGCACCCTGCCATTTGCTTAAGATGAAAGAAGACAAATAGAATAAATATTTAATTACAGACGCAATTGAGAACGATCCTAATTGTTTTATAACAGGCTGCAGGGATACACAAAGTGCTGGTAATTACCGTTTGCCAGATGTCTGTACGGCATGCAGCTTGGTGAGCGGGGATTGTGGAGTGCAGTGGTCGCAGAGGCTCCGTCAAACGTCTGGAGGCTTCGTCTGCTGGGCGCAGACCCTCTCCTGCATGGGGAAATTGCAGAGGGGCACATCCCTGAACCTCGCTAACTCTGCCCCTCCTGTTTTCCTGCTTATTTGCTGCTCGGTGTGTGCACTGACCCATCTCATGGACAGGGCTCAGGAAAGGGGGTGGCTTTACACGGCTTCCAGCGTGATTAAACATCACAGTATTGGAGTGTGCAGGCATGGAAAAAGGTGCTTGGGGATGTGATGCTGTTTTGGTTTTCACGTGAGCGACACCATGAGTTTTGCTGTTTGAGATAATTTGCAAGTTGCAAACTATTTGTTCATCTCTCTGCACCCAGCAGTGCTCAGCAGAAACAGTTTATTTACGTGTGCGAGGTGTTCCTGCTGCTGGGGCTCACACAGGCTCCTCCATTGTCCCTCTGTAGTCACACCTCCCTGGCTGGTTGTCACTATTTTCAGCCGGATGCTTCTCCCCAGCCCAGCTGGCTGGAGAAGGGAGAATGCAGAAGAGACCAGGTGTGGGGCAACACCTGCAGCTAAAGGCATCTTGCCTCTGAAACACCCGTACTGCTACACCTGGACCCCCAGATAGCTCCCGTTGTGTTTTCTTTTGCATGAATTTCTCCTGTGCCAGAGGAGCCCTCGGGTTGCTGAAAGAGGGAAGCTGTAGATTGGATATTAGGAGGAAGTTTTTTCCTGTGCAGGTGGTGAGGCAGTGGCCCAGGTTGCCCAGAGAAGCTGTGGATGCCCCATCCCTGGAGGGGTTCAAGGCCAGGCTGGATGAGGCTTTGAGCAACCTGGGCTGGTGGGAGGTGTCCCTGCCCATGGCAGGGGGGTTGGAACTTGATCTTTAAGGTCCCTTCCAACCCAAATCAGTCTGTGATTGTGTGTCAGTGGGGCTCACCACAGCGTTTGGACAACGTGGGTGACACCAGTGTCTGTAGATCGCAGTCAGGAGCTGTTCCTGATTCACCCCTGGCAGCTCGGGGACACTGCGATTTTCACATTAGCTATGCTCATGCCATTTATTTTNACCCAAACCAGTCTGTGATTCTGTGTCAGTGGGGCTCACCACAGTGTTTGGACAACGTGGGTGACACCAGTGTCTGTAGATCACAGTCGGGAGTTGCTCCTGACTCACCCCTGGCAGCTCAGGGACACTCTGCAATATTCACATTAGCCATGCTCATGCCATTTATTTCCTGTGTTTCAGGGTTCACCGGGTCCCCCAGGGCCACCGGGCCCCCAAGGTGCTCCAGGTCCCAAGGTGAGCCCAACCTCTGCCACACAGACGGGGTTACCTAGAGAGCGACGCGGTCGTTAGCAGCTCTGCGAGCAGCAAGTGTCCCCAAGCCAAAATAAGGCAGGAGATGCCGGCTGCAGGGCTTGAGATTACACATGGTAAAGGAGATGCTCTGTAACACTCCTTGGGCTGGAAAAGGAGGATTTCACCAAAAGCCAGTTTTGTTGACCTCTCTCTCTGGTCTCCAGCCTCTTCCAGAGGACGCTGTCCCAGAAACAAACCTACTCCCAGTCCTATACCGGACGGGTGAAATCCCAGCCCCTGTGAGATTCCTCGCTGCAGGAGGCAGCAAACCATGGGAGCAGTTGTGAGGAGGGGCTGGGGTCCCATCCCGCCCTCCATCCCGCCCTCCATCCCACCCTCCATCCCACCCTCCATCCCACCCTCCATCCCACCCTCCCTGTGCGATTCCTGCTGCCCTGGCACCGTGTCCAAGCGGGACCACACTGTCCTCCCGCTTCACAAGCAATAGCCAGTGACCTACTGTTAGCTTCTAAACTAAGGCTGTAGGTTCTTTAAAAGAAGAATTTAACTTGCAGAAAAGCATCTCTTGGAAGAACGGGATGGGGCAGGATTTTGGTGGTTCTGGAGGTCTTCATAAAACCTCCTGGCTGCTCCCCCTGAGCCTGGCAATGCCAAACCCATAACTACAATGGTTGATAGATATAAGTAACTCATTTATTTGCAAAATGTTTTCCCTGAGATGGTTTCTTGATTTAACTCACCACAGCTCCCCTTTCTTTGTGTTGCTCCAGGGAGAGCTGGGCTTGCCGGGTCCGCCCGGGCTGGATGGCGAAAAGGTGCGTGGGGCTGGATCGAGCGAGACCACGCAGGAGCTGAGTTCAAAAGGAGTTTCCCTGTGTG
The DNA here is from genome assembly GCA_013400615.1 of Syrrhaptes paradoxus. Classification (NCBI taxonomy): domain Eukaryota; kingdom Metazoa; phylum Chordata; class Aves; order Pterocliformes; family Pteroclidae; genus Syrrhaptes; species Syrrhaptes paradoxus. Next base: position 13,369 of record VZTO01017078.1, on the reverse strand, counting down.
TCCCTGAGAGCTGTCACTGGGAAAAGCAAATCTAATCTCAGCCTGCCAGGAGCAAGCTCTTCCCCATAACATCCAGCTGCATCTCCCTGAATTAATCCCCCTTTGCCCATGGCCCTGCGCTCGGCTGGGAGATGCTGCTCCCCAGCTAAAGGGGATCTTCTTAGGAGTGGTTCATCAGACACTGTCTCAAATTTTGTCATAAACCTTCCCAACCCTCAACGGCTGCAATCCCTGCTACAGCCCAGCCAAATTCTGCTGCGCCTGCAAAATCGGCATATTTAACATTAAAATGTGTTTTTGTGAGCTCGTGCTGCGATACAGAAACGGTGTAAATGGCAGGAATGGCTGTTGAGGGGTATTTTTGATAGTTTTTTCTTAAGCAAGTTGTTTTCTGTAATCTTCCAGGGTCCCAAAGGAGCGAAGGGTGACCAGGGCAGCGCGGGGATCACGGGACAGAAAGGAGAGACGGGAGAAATGGGCTTGGCGGGTCCAGCGGTACGTCCCTCCTCCTGTCCCTGTCCCTGGTCCTTCAATGCACCGATTGCTGCAAGCGCTCAGGATCTGGCCGGGTTTGCTGATCGAACCAACGGCCTGTCCACACCGCTGCTGCGGAGCTGGGGGATGCGGGAGCTTTGAACTTTGTTTGCTAATGACGATGATAACGGCTTGTTCAGAAGGTGATGTAAGCTGGTAGCAAGGAGAAAATCTTTTCTCAAAGTCCCCTGGGGATGAACATGAGCTCTGCCTGAGCCAAGGCTGGGGTTTAAAGGAAGACAAATGTGGTTTCCTGTTTTTTGTTTCCTGGAAGATGTACCATGTCAGCATTATGTTTTTATCTTTTAGGGAGCAGAAGGGCCAAAAGGAGACAAAGGAGACACCGGGTCACCGTGTTTGCAGAATAATCATGTAAGATCCTGGCAACATAGAGCCTCTTCCATGCCGCGGGGTCGGGTGGAATCGGGCTGTAGAGGATGGAGCCACCGGCTCCGTATCCCTCAGCGTAGCAGAGGGGAGCAAAACCCTACTGCTTTCTACAAGATCTTTCGGAGATGTTTACATGGGGTTTACTTGTTAGGGAAGAACACTTTGCACGCTCGGCACTACCAAGTTACTTTAGATTTTGCGTCAGTGGTTGAGGTACTGGATGCTGCCATTATAATTATGTTTTGTTTGTAAAACATATTGGGCTCCTTGCAGTTGTATGGGATTTCTGCATCCTTTTTTCCTAATTCATGCTTTTTGCTTAAAAAAAAAAGTGGTGGGGTTTGATAGTTTTTTATTAATGACATGAGAGCTCCAGTTTCATTCCAGCTGGTTTCCTCTGGTCTGTGCAGAAAATGGCATTATTTTCCATTACATCTGTAACACACTGACCAGCCTGGGTCACACCTCTCACTACAGAGGCCAGGCTGATTCATGCTCATTTATAGTATTAATTTATAAAAAAAATGAATCAAGATTCATTTTTTAAATCAATCCTATAAGCAACTGTTTGATTAGCCAATATTTTGATTAAAGCCATTAAATCAGAGAGCATTAAATCATTATTCTGGGCCGTGTCAGGTTTCTATTCCCAAGCTGTCTTTTCTCTGAGCCCAGCCCGTTAACGTGCTGTTTAATTCCCTTCTGCAGATCATACCCGAGCCCGGACCCCCCGGATTACCCGGCCCTATGGTAGGATTCTGGAAAGTGGCTCGTGCAACTGAGCATTCCTGCAGATTTGTTATCACATGTGATCAGTTTAGAACGAGGGTGGTTTGTTCTGTTTAATTGTGTTGGGCTGCTGTGAATCAGGGGAAAAAAATCAGAGGGAAAAAAAAAATCAGGGAAGAGCTACAGCATTGTGTGCTGTCTTTGGAGAGATGGAAGCACCTGATTCAGGAGAGTATGTCAGCATTTGTGGCACATTTTGCAAATAACCAAGTTGTTCCTTGGGATATGGAAAATAGAAAACTGCGGGATGGGAAAACTTGTTCCCCACCGTGCTGGTGTCTGTATTCCCATAGATTTGCCCCAAGTCGGTAAGTTTTTTGCCATCAACTGCAGTGGGAGAGGATGCGGGTGGTGATGAACACAAGGAGCGTTTTCGATGCAGATGTCCAAGGTGTTTGGTACCTGCGATGCTCCAAAAGGCTGAGAAGCCATCAAGGGCATCAGGAAGGTCAGGATGTGTCCGAGATGCACCTTGAGATGCTTCAAAAGAAGGTGGCTTCTCAGACAGCACTTATAACCTGGGAAGTGTCCCCAGCCCTGGGGGCTCAGAAGGACGCGGTGGCAGGGTGCCACCCGCCGGAGCCTTTGCTGTCACTTGTTTCAGCAAAGCTCTGGCAGCGCCTGCTCCCAAAGCTCGTGGTGTGGAGCTGTTTGTTGTATGTTACACAAAGCTGTCCTTTTCGGTTCCTCTGCCCTCTGATTTGACATCAGAGAACCAAATAAACTGCCACCTGTCTTGAAAAGAAATGTTTGGCCATTGTCAGCCCATAATTTGAGCAAGAAATGATTTGGGAAGCAAACTTTGGGGTTAGTTTTTTAAATTCTGGTTTTAAAATGTGCCATTGTCTTTCCTGCAGGGTCCTCCAGGAATCCAGGGGCCTAAAGTAAGTCAATAAATTAAATGTCACCCACTGTTTCCAGGCTGCCAGTGCATTATTTACAGGCTCACAAAGGCCTGTCAGCTCTGGGGACTGATTTTTTTGTCACTGTTTGTGACAACACACCCCTCGGTTGTGCCATTCAGCAGTTGGCGTTTTGGGAAAAAAGGCGTTTTTCCTTCCAAACACATTGACGATCCTAAATCCTCCTCCAACACAGAGTCCTGAGGCTGGCGGCACACGCGAGTCAGGGTTTCCAAACCCGCAGGCTTAAATCTTTATTTTCAACTATTTCTTATATGATGTGGTCAAGAGGAAAACAGCAGCGTGGACATAAGCATCCCAGAGATGCGGGAGGAGGCGGTGGATGCGCAGTGTGGCCGTCCTGGGCATAGCTGCCGGGTTTTCTTGGTTGATGCCGTTTCATTTTTGCAGGGCTTGGATGGTGCAAAGGGAGAAAAAGGCGACAGCGGAGAGAAGGGGGACCACGGCGACGCTGGACCTGCTGTGAGTTGTTTTCCCGTTATCTCATTTCTGGCTGTGGACTGTCGTACAGCAGCTATCCCAATGCTGTGTTTCTTTTTTCCTGAAGGGTCTCCCCGGTGCCCCAGGGCTCATCGGTTTACCCGGTACCAAAGGAGAGAAGGTAATCATCGGTGTGGGGAAGGAGAGGTGATGCTGTGGTATAATCCTAAAATAGGGACTGATAAAATCCCTGCCGCGGTGGGTCCGGGCAGAACTGCAGTGTGGGGGTTATCGGCACCATCCCGATGCATGGCAAGGAGCTCCCTCGGGTCCCAATCTACCTGAAATCCTACCACCACAGGATTTCACCAACTGTGTATGTTTGCCTGTGACACCAAACTCAGTATGGGATGTCTTAATTCTTATTTTTTCAACTGCAGGGAAAGCCAGGGGAGCCAGGACTGGATGTGAGTATGGAAAACATTAATTGATATGTAGAAACATCAACAACATGCATGTAAAGGCCAACAAATTGCTTGAGATTCTCGGAAAAATCTGTAGTAGACTGTGTAGACTGCTGTCCCTTAGACAGTGCCCGTGGAACAATGCAGGAAAGAGCTGAATTCAGGCCAGTGGCCAGACTGCTTCCACTGCTCAGCTGAAGATGCTGCAGGGTTTTCCCTTTCCAGTTGAGAATATTTGTGTTGGGTTCAGTGAAACAAAAATCTCCAGCAGATGTGATGTTACTGGGGTAGGTAAAGCATTAGCTTTCCCAAGAAATGGCAGAGATACCAAGTCAACAGGAGAAAATGCCGTAGTCTTCCCCATGGGGGAACGGGTTGATGGCTGAGATTGCTTCTGTTGAACTGAGATGCTGGTACATTCGCACACTAACATTATAAAACTTCTCTTTTTTTTTTTTTTCTTTTTTCCTCTCCCTAAAATTGTTGTGATAGGGTTTCCCAGGTCTCAGAGGGGAAAAAGGAGAGAGAAGTGAAAGAGGCGAGAAGGTGAGTGTGTTGTGGCCATGGAGATGCTCGTGGGGACAGGACTGGCTGCTCCCTTCAGCAGGCAGCGATGCTGGCCCCGGGTGCTGGCTCCCTCTCCAGCCTGGCAGCATTTTTCAGGTCGCTGCTGTAAGGACTTTGCTGCAGCACAAGGATCTGCCTGGTCCCAGTGTTAATTAACATGCTGTTAATTCCTACCCACTTGGAAGCCCCCAACCCTCAGCACAACCACTGTGGGGAGCTGGAGCAGCCTGACAGCTTCAGGTTGTAAAGAATCGCTGGTTTTGGTTTATAGACCTTGAAAATGGATCCAAATCGAAGGTTTTGTTACAGCAATCAGTAAATAAAAGGGTGCCCAGCCGGAGGCAGGAGTCCAGCTGAGCGCAGAGCAGTGGCTGGAAGCTGGTGCTCCCAGTTACTGTCAGATACCAACCTGGTTTCTAGCAAAAAACGGGCATTCAGTCATTCTGTTATAAAATTATCTATTAAAAAATCTCCAGCCAGCTTTAACTGAAGGATTTAGTTCCTCACCGAGGTGACACTAGTGCAAACATCCCTACTCTGGGCGAGGTGTGGGACACTGCCAGTGCTGTGTGACTTAAAGCCAAAGGTGTTTCTCCTCCTGTTCCTGATATTTTCCTGTTGTGCCAACAGGGTGAGCGAGGAATACCGGGGAGAAAAGGAGCCAAAGGACAGAAGGGGGAACCGGGTCCCCCCGGACTGGATCAGCCTTGTCCCGTGGTACGTCTTTTATTTCACTCCTCATCCTAAACACGCCTTGCCAGGGCTGAAAAAGGAGCTGCAGCTTTGCAGCCAGGGAAAAGGAGGGAGGATTTGGTAGTTCTTTATTTTGCAGTAAATCAGAGCAGATGGTTATTGTTTTCTCACTTTTCTTAATGGTTTGTTTTATCTGCACTGCTGGAAGTTCAGTGCTCGCTGTAAGGGCTCCTCGCTGGCCAGATGGGAGCAAGCCACAGCAGTAAAAAGAAAGAATCTTTGTGTAAAGACCTTCTTATTGTAGTCGGGAACAATGGGCTTCAGTAAGGCTCTTCAGGAGATAGCGTGCCCTGGTGAAGCTGCCGGCCTGGCTTCTGAGTGTGTTTGAGATCGGGGAGTAAGTCGATGCAGTGGATGGGGGCGATTTGGGAACAAGGTCAGCTCTGTCCCTTCATCTGCACAAACCCAGCGAGGGATGAGCCTGGCTCCCAGGCTGCCCAGTGCCTCTGGGAGAAAAGACCTCCCTGCATTTCTCTGCCCAGGGTCACATCTGTCCCTTCCCAGTGGATCCCAGGCCACCGCTGCGCACCAAGAGGTTTTCCAGGAAACCTTGTGGGTGTCAGAGCCAGAGGGATCTCCCAAGTCCACTTCTAGAACCTTTTATTGCTTTGACAGGGCCCAGAAAAAAAATCTCTACTGGTCTAGAAGATGTGATTTGCCCCAGTAAAGTCTGCGTTCTTTTCATTACTATTTTTCATATAAGGACTAAAACCAGAGAGCTCCTTTCCCTAAATGCTTTGAGGCCGCAGGATGGAAAGAGTGATTTCTACCAACTGTAACTGAAACCACTCCTTCAGTGTAGCTGTTAGACCTGAGTTCAGAGGCACCTAACTAGTAGTACCAGGTACCTGCTCCAGCATGCTCCAAAAACCCATTTTTTCTTTAAATGTGCGCCCTGTCCTCGCCCCACCAGCACGGCTGTGGCAGGCAGACTAGTGGATAGCTCTGCTATACCAGCAAATAGCTCCTTCGGTCAATATGCTTTATTCTGCGTGGAGATTGAATGTGAACTACAATTAATTATTTCATTTCTGACGGATCACCTTTCCTCCCTCAACATGCTGGATGATTTAACCCCTCATCTTTTTCACTGCGCTCTTACGAAGGCAGATCTCTGGTTTGTGTATAGCAGATCTTTCCCAGATGAGACTCTCCGTGTCTGTGAACTCCCCCCCCCCCATAAAACAACTCTGCTGACTTGCTGCATCATCAGAACCGGAGGTGTAAAGTTCCGGACCCATCCTCTTCTGCTGAAACCCGGGTGTCTGTTCGAGGAACTCCCATGTCCTTTATCGTTCTCAACCTGCAGTTATTTTTCCAAACAGGGAGACCGTAGCATTGCAGGCAGCAAAGGGGACCCAGGTTTACCTGGCCTGGAGGGGGTGAGCGTGCCCTGCCCTTTGGTACAGTATCTGCCATTTCCTTCTTGCATGGCTTGTGTGTGTGGTTCTGCGGTGGCCAAGCGCTGTCCCGAGGAGCAAATCCCTCCAGGGAGAGGAAGGACACCAGGCAGCAGGGCTGGAACAAGATGTTTCACTTTGGAGAAGGACTCCAGTGTGTTGTGGCTTCTTCCTCCCAGTTAAAATTTGAGATAAGGAGCGTAAGCAATGGGAGATCAGGTAGGGGAGGATGTTTGCCCCTTTATGATAACAGATGCTAAAAATTAGTTCTGGTTTCTCTCACCCAGATTGGTTCCCCTTCTGCCTGTGAGCCCAATTCCCAGCTGGGTTTTGAAAAGCTTTCCCTAAATAAATGAAGCGGGGCGGTGGCTGGAGAGGTCACCGGCACCCAGGGTGTTAGAAGGGCGTTTGCCATGTCGGCACGGAGCTCTGCCCCGCACGGCTCAGGTCCATGTCCAGCACTTCTGCAGGAAGGCTCTTGCTCTGCCCCCCGACAGGGCACTGCACGACTAGCTGAAAGAGGTCATTGTTTGATTTTCATTTTTTTTAACCATAGAAAATGCTGCGTGTAGGATGATTTGCAGTTGTCTTCAGAAACAAAAGGGCAGTAAGCTGTCTCTCTTTCAAAAAGTTAAATGACTTTCAGATGTGTCCAAGAAACCAATTACTAACAGCAGGCCTGCTTGACTCTCCGTATTTACTCCCTGGAGACGTTATATTTACCAACTATTTCCCAACTTAACTGTATAGAAAACACAGGACCCATCTGTAGTGGAGGCACTGGGAACAGCAGTAGGTGGTTTCTCCACGGTGTAACTACTACACGGCTAGTTAGTAAAGCACTTGCACATCTTCCCCTTACGTACCGATGTATGTGCATGTACGTACGCGGGGGTTAGCTGCATGTTGGCTGGCAGTGCTCTTTCCATTCTCCACCCCACCCTGCAGCGGAGGCTTGCTGGGTTCTCAGCGATGGCTTTCGGTCCAGATGCATGAGCCTCCCATGCAGGTTGCAAAGCTCTTTTTTAAGTTGACAAGTCATTCTGGAATCACTCGAGGGACACATGGTAGAAAGATGTGGAGTTTTATGATGGCCAAAATGAGTATTTTGAGTGCACGGGATGGAGAAAAAGCCCAGGGCAGAAACCAACCCTGTGACCGTCGGTGTGAAGATGCGCTCTAACAGCAGGTCAGGATCTTTCTAGGTCAAACAACTGCTCTGTGCCTTGTCCCCTTCACCCCCAGACAACTCTGGCAAATGTACAAGTTGCACTTTTTTTTTAAGAATAGTTACAGACCAAAATATTTACTGGTGTCAGCAGAAAAATGTGTCTGTTTTCTAACTATAGGAAAGCATGTGAAAATAAATTGACCTGTTACACTGCGAGTAGCTGGAGAGGGCAGCCTTACTTCACTGCATCTGTTTTATTGGGCATAGGCTATTTTACATATAAAATCAATACAGAATACAAAAAAATGTGATGACTGACATTTACAGTAAAAAATGTAAAAATGTATTTTGACCTGTATTTGCACTAGCAGTTATCTCCGCTGCGTACGCATCCTCGTGGTTTCCCACCCCTAGTTAATGTGGAGGTGGCTCTGAGGGAAGGGCCAGTGCACGTGTGCTCTCTGTAGCTCTACATGCAGAAATTCATGCAATCAGAGATCCAAGAGCCTTAAAAAATCCAGCATCAGAAAAGGCAGCTGAAGTCAGCTATTTCTTCTAAAGTATCTTGAAAGAGTTGGTGGTACACAGTCCGTTCCTCTTCTGAGGGGCTCCTTCCTTTTCAGGGTTTTCCTCCTGGTAAGTAAGCTCTTCTGGCTTTCTGATTTCTGTACGTTTCTTGTGTCTCCATCAGAAAAAGACAAATATTTTCACTCCCTTTGCATAGTCCACAACTCATCCTATTTCAGTCAGTTCAGCAACTCAAGATTTTTTAAAGAAACTAAGTACTGCAGGATTGAATTTAACAGAATTAGGATATCAGCCGGGAAAAAAAAATTATTACATCACCGCCCTCAAACTGAAAAGCACATATGAACAAAAAATACATTTCCACATCATGCTTTCCATACATATGTCTGATTGCAAAAAACACTACCTTATAAAACAGATTATGAAGTTAATATATGAACGTTCCAAATTTTTATATTTGTTCACATTTTTGTTTAAAGGAAAAAGAAAGTGTAGAATTTTATTTTTTATTTTACCCTAAGGTGTATTCCATTTTGTGTTGTGCGTGACATGGATTACATTGCCTGCATACTTATTTTTGTGCATATGTACAGTCAATGGGGTTTGCATGGTCATTAACGGTGCTACTAAACCTTTGTTGTCGTGAGGATTAAGGTTCAGGTTTTGGGGTGTGACACTTAAGTCACTGTCAACAGAAATTAAATCTGTAAATTCCATTTTGCAGGGACCAGACGGACTGCCAGTAGCAGGATGTTGGCATAAGGTACAGTAAAAATAATTATTGTACATCCTTGAGCAGGTCCTGAGTCATTCTGTTTGCTGCACGGTGACTGTTTGTAGTGCTGCGCTTCCTTTAAGGGAGAGGTTGTACACCTGGCAGGACTCAGTCTAGCTTCGTGTCTTGTTCTCCAAAGAGCAGAATGGTGCTAGAAACACCATTCCAGAAACTGGCTAAGTGTGGAAAATCATTCTCATTAATATTTTTGGTCGCAATGCCTTTTTTTCAGGCTTGCCCAGGCAGTTTAGGAACCACTCTGTGCTCGTGTGACTGAGCCCAGAGCCTCTAGCTGAGGCTTCTACAGTGGGTTGCCTCTTTGTCCCAGACTTACAAAACATTTATTTCCAAACACAGACTTTTCTGCCGCTGTAACTATCATCCACAACCGCTATGCTGCTCGAATCGGTAAATCTGGGTGCAGCGGGCAGGTAATTCATAGTGTCTCGTGCACCCAGAACAGCCAAGGGTTGTAAGTGCTAAAGGCAGCCCAGGAGAACGAGGACAGACGTGTCCCCCCATAAGATGAGCATCTGACCCAGACTTGTAGGAGAGCGAGGTTACAGCATCTTCCTACCAGGGCAGGACAGCGACGCTGGGTGGAATTACTAACCCGGTTCTAACACGTGGTATGTGACACGGTCTGAGTTAATAGCATGTTACTAACTGGTTGCAAGCCCTCGGTTAGAATGCGAGCACCCCCTCAGCATATAAAAGTTTGCAATTCTGCGGTAAATTGTTTGGATGTACTGTTAATATTAAAAGAAATCTGAATGCCAATCCTTAATATTATTAACAAGAAGATTAGTAAATGCAATGAAAGGAACATTCCTCTGATTAAAATGTTTCTCTGTGTGTTCTTTTTCAGTGATCTCTAAGCATGAAGCACAATATGTAAATAATGTGATATATTTGGATCTTTTTAATTTTTNTCTGATTAAAATGTTTCTCTGTGTGTTCTTTTTCAGTGATCTCTAAGCATGAAGCACAATATGTAAATAATGTGATATAATTTGGATCTTTTTAATTTTTGTATAAAAAAAGGAAAAAAAAAAACTTTCAACAGTAATATATTGACCTTTTTTTATACTGGATTCTGACATTTATGGCCTTTGAAAATATTGTAAAGCTCCCAAAACCATAGGATACACATGATAACATCAGGATTTGATAAAGGTACCGATGACATGGCTGGGAATGAACAGTATTTGCTGCTGATGTTGCTGTGTGAACTAACAGTACTGAGACAGCCTGTTGCCTTTTGTGCCTTATCGCATGAAGGAGGGAGAAACCCCTGTCCTCCGTGGGCTCTGACTCTGGATTTGCATTGCACGTGCACGTTAAAAGGGTGAAAAAACCTGGCTGAGGACAACGAAGAAAAAAAGGATGCAGCCCTAGAAATGACAGAAGCTGCTGTGTACCATCTGGGCACACGAGAAGGACTTGCAGCTTGCAGAGGAAACAAAGCCAAGCTCCATTCAGTGCTACCTGCTGTTGATACGATGGAAATAGCAAACCTTTGGCTAAAGAGAGCAACCTTCACTACCTGTGGATATTTCCGCAACTATCAAGTTTTGGTTTGGTTGGGTTTTTTTTTCCCTCAAGAGGAAGCACCTCTGGGTTCCGTTCTGGGGTCTGTGGCTGAAGATGTGCAAGCGCTTTGTTACTGTGGAACCCAAATTCCCCAAGAAACCTCCACTGCAAATTTTCAGAACACAAAAACCTGGTAATAGGTTCAGTGTAGAGAGTTGCAGGACAGGGAGGACTCTGCTGAAATCTTTTCTTAAATAGCAGAGCACAAAATGTTGCTGTTGGGGTTCCCAAAACCTGGAGTTTGGAATATTTAATTGTCTTCATTTGTAGGGTTGGTTTGCATTTGATTTTTCTTGGTTTACATGGTTTTAATTGTAAACTCTGTCCTCTTGTCCGCTCCTCTTTTCCTCCTCTTCCTCTCCCCTTTTTTGGTCTCTTTCTTTGAATTATCTCATCTCGGGCACATCCCGTGCAGGGCAGGGTAATGAATACAAGGAGGATTACAATTTCAATATCTGTATATGGCATTAAGTGAGATCAATTAACAATTTGCAAACTATTCCACTGTTCTCATTTTTAAACGTTGAAAAAAAATAAGAGATTGTGCAGTAAAGAGCCATAAAAAATTATTTCAGGGAGGAAGAAAATGGCTTACAGCTGAGTCAGTTGAGTTTACAATGAAGATCAAGAGGCAATCAGATTCCTTTACAGGGAGGACATACTTTATATTAACAAATTCTTAAACTGAACAGAGAAAGATGTACAAATATCCATCCAACGGGTAGAAGCTGACATTACACAAAAATCAAATAAAGCCAAGGATTTTTAATGGTGAGACTGGTTAATCCTAACCAGACCAGTGATGCAATCTCCATCACTTTAATAATGCTTTTTTAATTTAACGGATCATTTCGGGAGGAAATACTTTTGCCCAACACAAGTTGCTAGGCTCTGTGTAGGAATCTTACATGAAATTAAGAGCCTGACCACAATATCAAACCAGATATCAGGGCGTTTTGTGTCCTAGATCTTAGAGAATACAGAAGGGAGTCAGGTTTTGGTGCATTGAGTAGATCCGAACTCTCTTATTAGATCCTTGTTCCACTGCATCTGTTAAGGCAGCTACGGCCAGAGAGGACTTGCGAGAGGGATGCGACCGTCCGGGGCAATGTGCCCTGCACGAGCTGACCTAGTGCTAACGTGGGTCTTGCTCCGATATTCTGAAGAACAGTAGGAACATGCTTAGTGCTCTGTGCAGGTGGGATGATGTTTGATGTCTGCGTTCTCATCTGTGGCTGGGTTCTGGCTGTCCTTGAGTTTATCCTTTTAATCAGCTGGGAGCATTTTGTTATCTGCTGGGAGATGCTGGAATCTCACTTGGTAGATGTGGACACTAAAGACTTATGGCTGTAGGCAGTGAACTTTTGTTACCCGTCTTTGTTAGCTGCTTGGGGTCTACACCTACACGTTGCTTGCTTTCTGGCTATACTTTCCTAGTTACTGACCATTTTCTTGGTCATCATATAGATTAAATCCATGTACATCAACTAACAAACCAAGAAACAAGAATTATGTAAGTCAAAACAGCAATGAAAATGCATTTTATTTACTTCCATTTCATGTTGTTCGCTATCACTTTTGGTGTAGGGGTTTTTAAAGGCATAAGGAGCCGCCGAACAAGCTCCCACTGGCTTTTAGTGCTTTTGAAAAACCCCTTTACTGTCCCAAATTAAAGCTAAAAATCTTCTTCTGTGGAAGGTTGAAGGCAAATCTCTCATTGATGTCACCAGGAAGAAGATCTGTAATTGTTCCCTTAATGTACAATTGCTCTTCCCATCTCCCCCAGTCATCTCCCAACTAAAAGCAATTCACTACTCCAAACCACGCTGTGGGCTTCTACACTCAACATCCTGCACGTGTCCTGTTGGAGGAACCTCTATCGATATCAATGAGCGTTCAGTCCCCAGAGTGACTGCAGAAAGCACAAGAATCTGGAAGTGTCCACAAACAATCTACAATGCAGATAGAAAAGTCTTGTTTTACATACGCTGGCAAAAACTAAACAGCTTTCTATCTAGCTCCTACTTGAAAAGTTTGATATCACTGAAGCTACAAGACAAGCTAACCTCCAAAGCTTATGAAATTATATTAAAATTTATATTTTCTCTGAGGAAATACCCCGAAGTCCTATTATCTTCAGGTAAACAAGTCAGTATTCCGTCTTCAACTTGTGGAATATCCAGTGCTTGTAGGCATCAACTGTGACCACTGCCAGGCCTGCAAAACATTGATACAGAATACCAGAAGAGTGCTTTACCTAGTGCTCTGACCGCCCTGCGTGGCAGCCGTCCCCCTCCCAACACAGAGCCTCTGCTGCCACAGACCCCAAGACATTTGCTCGTAACGGAGGAAGAGAGCTCATTCTGAATCGACTCAACCTCTTCCCCATCACCGAGGCACAGCCTGACCACTCATGTTTCCACGCCAGCCAAGGAGGAAGGCTAGAATCATCTTCCTCGCACAGGACCACGGCTGGTATCTGTGCCCCTCACTGCTACCGCCTCAGCTGCCAAACCTTTTAGTGATCATCTTTGAAAATTTCCAGGCAAGTGCCCTCTCTGCATCGGTTTATTCTGCGTCCCAAATATGGTGAGTCCAGCAGGAGATCCACCCCTGCACCTGCAGGGAGCCTGGCACGTCCAGGATGTCTGATTTCCTGCACACGTACAGGTGGCAGCCTGCACGGGACGTCTGCCGCTCTCATTGCCATTAGAAATGCTGGCAGGTCTGGACCCTGCTGGATACAGTGCCTATTATAGCCACTTCGGCTACAAGGAACTACCCGGCAGACCTCTGAGGATCTGCTGGCGGTACATCTACTCCACCAACCCTTTCCATCGTACACCAGAGCAGCTGGGACCTGTGGAAAGCACAACTCCCGGGAACGGAGCGAGTACAGATCCCCGGGGTGAGGTTGTGATCTGCACTTTGAGTCCGTCCTGGTCCTCAACTGAGATCCGTGTGTTTAGGTTCTGAACTCAGTGTTCCCCATCCATCCCCTCACTGTATCAGAGGAACTGGTGATTTTTGTATCAATTGTGCAGAGTCAAAAGAGGAAAAAT
>VZTO01017077.1:0-61369 GCA_013400615.1 Syrrhaptes paradoxus | reverse complement strand
AGAACACCAGTCACAGTGTCCCTCCACTCTACCAGTGCAAACTGTCAGTCCAACAAGGCCACAGGGTTAAAAATTCAGCTTAGCAGTAAGATTTTCGGGAATTATCTGCCAAAACACCAGAGAGAATTGAGTGCCAGTTCCCTTGGGTTTATTTTAGAATCCCATTTTAAAAATTTATAACCAATCTCAACTCTCAAGAAAATCAGCATTTTCTCAGATACTGCTATGCATAATCTTTCCCCACCTTTTCTACTAGAGTCAGGGAATAGGAAGAATAGCCATCACTTAAGAAGATGCAATCTCTTCTNTCACGCACAGAGACCTTAAACACATGAACAGGTCCTATCCCCTCATCATGTCTACTGCAAGGCACTCTGGGTTCCATCCAGCATCATGGAACAGTTAACAGCACCATGGGACAGGCAGCTATTTATATCTGAGCTAAGGGCCACCCTGGAGGGAATTTTCTGCAAACATCTGGTGCAGTCAACAGTAAAACATAAATATTACATAACCCTCCAACGGCGCTCAATACCAAGCAAAGCTCAAGCTATCATTACAGTTCTGTTCTACCAGCTGTTGAACAACACAACTGTAGATTTTGTTTTCTGAAGCACTACGTTGACCAGGTAGATAAAAACAACAGGCAAACCATAAAATAAATAACATCCAGGCTGTCAAGTAATGATACTGTATGTTTTATCTGTTCACAAATTTATGCCTGCTTTCATCTGAAGACATAACTTCTTCAGTTAAATGTAATACAAGCTACCAATAGAGCTGACTCAAGTGTACATTAGACACCTAAGTCTCTAAATGCATTTCCTGTGTCCTGTTTCTCATGATCTGTGTCCTGATTCTCTCAGGATCAATAAACAGAAGCCAAAGCCTGCTTTCCATAGTGAGAAAGATAACAGCTGCCTTACACCCAGAAATGACTGGTCTCGCCAAGAATAAATCATGTCAGCTTATAGACCCTCAACATTTCAGTCTTCAAAATACCACCTCTAGCAGACAAAAAAAGATATAAATTCTGCATGAAGCAGCAGAGCAGCACAACCCACACACATACTCTACTGGTTCTAGAGTAAGAAATAGCATCTAAATACTTCATTAAGACTCAAGAAGAGAAAAGAGCTTTGCTCTATGGAAAAGGGGTGCACACACACAAAAAAAAACAAACCCCAAAATAGTCTTTGTTCTAAAAAAGTTCATTAATCTGAGCCTATATGAAATGTCAGTTAATAAATATGAGAAAAGTCATTTTTTTTAGTTGTCAGACAGTCACAAATGTCGAGATATCTTTGCAGGTCTCACTTTCTTAAATCACAAACCCTTTATTCTTCAGTATGGTCAAATACCCCTCAGCAATACTGAAAGCTCTTGTATCTCTGGACTGCATTGTACTACAAGTCTATTTAAACATTTGTTTTAAAAACACTATTTTTGGCCAGTAAATTGGTCTTCTTTAATCAAGATGCAAAAAAGAGCAGATGTACAATTTGTGCTAGCTCTCTGCTGCAACAACGTAAGTGAAAGATTCATGATACAAGGATATGGAGGCCTGGGTGGGGACTGCAAAGGATGCAAAGCCTCTGTCCACAAATTAACATGACATTTGGAAAACTGGGACACAAGTTCTGCCTTCATATATGCTAACATAAGTTTGTGGCAAATGAGAAGCTACACCTACTATATCTAGCCATATATTTTTAAAAGAACATCTTATCAACCATATATTATATAAACCATGTATTATATTAGGCAAAACATTTCCTGGAATTTCTCAGTCTAAATTAATGATTCTTAGAAGAGTTATTATCTTACTCCTCTACAACCACAGTATCTGACAATTCTTATTAATTTCCTTACAGAAAATTCCAACACTGCCAAGGACCTTCCTCCTTTCAGATCTACACAGACTGGGACAGCTGCAGCTCTCCTCTAAGTATTTACCGTAAAAACCCAACACAGTGCAATACTCATCTTGAGAGCCCACAGAAGAGCTGAGTAGTTTACCAGAATAAAACAAACTTTATACATCTGTAAGTTGCAACAAAGAAGAACAGGGAAGAAAACCGAGATCAACTGATCCACTAACCTATTTACCTAATTTTTTACTATCAAATTGGAGTGTAACAATATGCTTACGTACCACCAAGCAAAAAATACTAAAGCTCTACAAATCCAAACTGAAGACAACAGAGAAATCTGATTGCAGCATATAATGTACACATACACACACACACTGACCTACCTTGTAATTCTGATGGGACTCAAAGTTTGACAGCGGGGTGTTGCATGCAGTTGAAAAAGGCATGACCTTAACACCTCTGTACACCAGTCCTTTGTCATACAGTTGCTTGAAAACCCACCTGGAAGTAAACAAGAAACACAGAATAGTACTTGGCATTTCAAATTTAGTAAATCAACTGCAAAATGGGGTTCTATTCTAGCTGCAGTGCCATTCTGAATGACACCATTTTTAATCAATATCAACTACAGACAATATTTGCAAGTCAAAAGGAAAGAGATAAATTGGTTGCAACTGTACTTCTGGCTGATTTTTAGCTTTAGCTGATTCTACCAGCCTGGTTTTCCGTGCACTGACAGCACAGCACGTAGTATTAGATGAAACACAAATCCGTATTGCTGATTAATCTTACTCAAAATTCTTGAATACAAAGACCACCTGAAATTTGAATTATTAACAAGGCTGAAATCAGTCATCATGTAGAGAGATGTGCAGCAATATGGCTGCTCACTTATCACATGATCTTAAGCACATACTACAGCACAGAGAGACAGATACAGGTTAGAGATACCTGCAACCCACTCCAAGTAAACCCTGACAAGTTAAAGAGCATTTTTTCACAAGAGAGCACAGGTAACCATGCATAGTAAAGAACTCAGTTTGATGGTCCCACAATTTGCATTAATGTTCTCCTTTATTAGCTCATCTCACTCTGGCCTCAGTTCCTTGTCCAAAATCAGTCTCACATCAGGCTTTAACTCTGCTTATGAAACCTTTAGTACAGCCTGAGGCATATCCAGATCCTTACATCTTCTTGAAATAATCAAGATAGCATGTAATATTACAACATGACAAATTGTGTCAATGCTCAAGATGAACAGAAGCTGGAAGAGAAATACCCTTCACATAGCAACTCATCAAGCATCCACACGACAGACAAAACTCTATGTTTCTCTAAATCTGAATCCTGCAGGGTTTGCTAAAGGCTCGTCAACATTTATCAGCTTATCAGGTCTCACTGACTTGCACGCTTAGTGGTATAGCTTGCAGGTTGTCTGCCTTAAAAGTAAAGGCAGGAGAGGCAAGCCTTACACATGCCAAATTCAACTCAAAAATCAAGAGTTTCTGCAGTCTGGTCATTTCAAATTCCACCTCCAAATTGCTAAACACTGCCAACTTTAAAAACTCCTTTACTCGAACTCTGTTTTCAAACCATCCTGATCACTTTTCTGGGTCCCTTTCCTGATAAATAGTCCATTGCTAAGCAACCAACCCCATGCTGGCAAGCAGCACCTTTTTCTGCAGGCTGTCATTTTGTGCTTGATAATCTGGACCTGCATCTAAATCGGTGTCTTGCCTTCCGTCTTTGAAACGCTGATCTTCAAGACAAAATGCAAGTAGATTATTGAACTAATTCCTATCTGCAGCCTGACACAAGAACATCAAAAGATATGCAGTGTCTTGTCATGGAAGTAATACAGTACCTTAATCAGAATAATAATTATCCTGCAGATAAAACAGTTGGAGAAAATACAGACTGCAATATGGAGAAGACATGCAGTTCACTCAGATTCATCTATGGGCCTCTAGTAAAAGTCCAAAATTCCCTATGAGAAGTCACTAACGTCAGAAAAAATAAATAATCTGAACTGTACAACAGATAAAGGCTAAGAGACCCTCAGCAGCATCAAGTTCTGCCACGGAAGAGCCAAACTCTGAAGTCTTTCAGAACAATGCCCTCCAACAAAGGTGCCTCACCTTACACACACAACTCACAAGTAACCTTGTTAAAGTAATAAATGTCACCCACAGGCAAGTTGTGGCTGCATGATCTCTAATCCAAATTCGAAACACAGCAGTGAGTGCATCCATTTTAAAACAGACACTGTATCAACTTAAACTTGCATAAATATAAATCAGTCTTTTATAAAAATGATTCATGAACATAGTTTCATCAGCTTTCAGCATACACATTTGAGCTAGCTAACTGCAGAAGTTTTTGTGGAAATTAAAAAAATTTAAATGTATGCTTACTATCTCAGAGCATAATTAATGCAGACTGTGACAAGTGACAGCATTTATACTGAAGGTGTTCTACTTGCCTTTCAAAAACAGTTAGCTGGAATATCTATAGAAAAAAGCTCCACTTTATCTCTACTTTCTAAAGAACACTGCCTACTAACAGCATAGAAGACAACTACTCAGAGAAACACTGAATATTTAATTCAGCTGTAAATATAACTGTAAACTTCAGGAAAGTGAACACTACATGGAGCTGCCAAGTTAAAAACCCAAGCCAGCATCTCCCTCTGGTGGTAATTCCGCTCTATTGCAAACCAATGCTCCCCAGTTGTTTCACTGCTGAGCAAAAGATGCTTTCAAACCACATCATTCTTCAGAGCTCTCATTACAGTTCAAACGACCACTCATTTGTAGTTTATCATAACCACTTCTCTCAGACAACCACTGCAAAATAAGTAGAACTGCAATACAATCAAGACTGCTGCTTAATGCAATAGCCCTCATGATCACTACAAAAAGCTGTTCTCTAATCTTGAAAAACACCTAATTGGTTTCCTTAACAAGAAAGCTTCTGAGAACAGGTCTTGTGTGACCATCAGAAATGCACAGGAGATGACTGCCAGAGAGTTATTCTCATAGGCATAACTTTGAAGAAAGTAGAACTTTGCTACAATATTTGTTGACCTAAGTCACATACACACCATGCAAATACCACGTGGATATAACAAACTCCTACAAAGGGAGTTTTGCCTTCCAAAAGGATACTGAATCAGTCTATGTAATGCTCAAAATACCCTTGGCATCCCACACAAAATTCAACAGCCCACAGTATCCTCTAGCAGACACAAAATCAAGTTTCCTCTTCAGACGTGTACATTCACCTCTAATTGAAGAGAAGGATTTGGATCTTAGAGCTTCTCAAGTTCTTAATGCCATTTCTTGAGGTATCAAGTGACTTCAAGTCATCAAGTGGTTCTGTTTGCAGCGACTCAGTATCTAAGGGTTTTCTAAGGGTCTGAAAACTCCTAGTTTTCCAGAAAACTAATATTGAGAAATTATTTTCAACATCATATGAAGTGATCACAAACATCAAACTACCTAAGAAAAGTCCTGTCATCTACACAGTTCAGCAAGCAGGCTGCATCCAAACAGCATCGTAAGCAGCAGGGATTCTGAGGAAAAGGTTCTCCTGTGAATCATGAGCAACACTTGAAAGACACGATGAAATCAAAAAGAAAGCAACAATCAAAACCAGATGCATAGGGACAAATGGATTTGATGGAAGGACCGCTCGCTGAATAAGGAACTGGCTAGACAGCCACACTCAAAGAGTGGTGGTCAATGGCTCAATGTCCAAGTGGAGACCAGTGACAAGTGGTGTTCCACAGGGGTCAGTACTGGGACCAGTGTTGTTTAACATCTTTGTTGGAGACATGGACAGTGGGATGGAGTGCACCCTCAGCAAGTTTGCTGATGACACCAAGCTGTGTGGTGTGGTGGACACGCTGGAGGGAAGGGATGCCATCCAGAGGGACCTTGACAGGCTGGAGAGGTGGGCCCATGCAAACCTCATGAAATTTAACAAGGCCAAGTGCAAGGTCCTGCACGTGGGTCGAGGCAATCCCAAGCACAAATACAGGCTGGGCAGAGAATGGATAGAGAGCAGCTCTGAGGAGAAGGACTTGGGGGTATTGGTGGATGAGAAGCTCAACATGAGCCGGCAGTGTGCGCTTGCAGCCCAGAAAGCCAACCGTGTCCTGGGCTGCATCAAGAGAAGCATTAGCAGCAGGTCAAGGGAGGTGATTCTCCCCCTCTACTCTGCTCTCGTGAGACCCCACCTGGAGTACTGTGTTCAGATGTGGGGCCCCCAACATAAAAAAGACCTGGACCTGTTGGAGAGAGTCCAGAGGAGAGCCACAAAATTAATCAGAGGGCTGGAGCACCTCCCCTATGAGGACAGGCTGAAAGAGTTGGGGTTGTTCAGCCTGGAGAAGAGAAGGCTCCGAGGAGACTTAATAGCAGCCTTCCAGTACCTGAAGGGGGCTACAGGAGAGATGGGGAGGCACTCTTCATCAGGGAGTGTAGTGAGAGAACAAGGGGTAACGGGTATAAGCTAAAAGAGGGTAAATTTAGACTAGACATTAGGAAGAAATTTTTCACTATGAGGGTGGTGAGACACTGGAACCGGTTGCCCAGGGAGGCTGTGGATGCCCCATCCCTGGAGGGGTTCAAGGCCAGGCTGGATGAGGCTTTGAGCAACCTGGTCTAGTGGAGGGTGTCCCTGCCCATGGCAGGGGGGTTGGAACTTGATGATCTTTAAGGTCCCTTCCAACCCAAACCATTCTATGATTCTATGAAAAAAAGGGCTCAAACAACACTGGACATGAGTCAAAAAAGCTTAAAAGTAAGATGAACATTAAGTCCAATAGCAGATACAGATAGCCTATCTTTCAAACAGCATCTTTGAAAGACATCTTCTTAAGACAGACAGGAAAAGCATTTGTTCCAGGGCCTAGCAATTGCAGGTACAGAAGTTGTCAAGTTTTATGTTCAACTACCGGGGAAAGCTTTAAAATTCCAGCACATAGAGATCATTCTGCTCCAGGTCTACCCTCCAAGCTCTCAAATAGCTAGAGGGGATTTCCTGATGTACTCTTTGGATCAGCGCGTTGAATCATTCTGGATCAAGCAAGAAGTGCAAAATACCTGTATAGTAGAAAATATAAACATCTAAAACTGATGGAAGACTTACCCCAAAGATCATCCAAGTGTATTCCTCTTTTAAAGTACATGTAAGGAGAAAAACAACAATAACACAGGGAATAGAGCACTAAATACACAAAAGAAATAAAAGTATGAGAAAAAAATGCATATAGCTAGTAGAAAAGTTGACAAAATGGTCTTCTTATGAACAGTCTCTCTCCGAAGAATCACTAGAGTTATGAATTACACAAAACACATAGTGATTCTTATTAGGACCCAGAGATTTGTTGTTCTGAAATCATTCTGGTTTAGTGCTGGATATTTTTTTTTTTCTGTATGTGGAGCTTAAGTCAGAAAACAGCTTTTGTTGCTTACACAGGAAAAGGAAAGGGAAAGAACAAACACAATAATCCAGTTGGTTTGATCTGTACAACAAACCAGTCTTCTTCTCAAAGGGGAGTCCCCATTCACCTTCTCACTGAGAATGGCTAAGGCAGCTACACACTGACATTAAGAGATAGTCTGTATTTTCAAGATGAGTTCTATGAAAAAAACATCATGCCGAAACGAAAGCAAATCTACACATGGGGAACCACACAACTTAAGGCAAATGTTCCAGTTTCAGGAGCTACCGACAACCTGTTTGACTGCAGGCTTGAAGTAGTACAGTGGCACCCTGAGCCTGACGCTACTACAGATCATTGAAAGGCAGGGCTGTGAGACCAAAGGCTACAGCTGGTATGGAAGGAGAGAGAGGCTCCCTCTTAATAACAATGCTAAAAGAACAACTGAAGCTGGAGCAACCGAGATGGGTCCAGTGGAGGGAAGGCAGAAATGAACAAAAAGTCCCAAAGAGAGCTCCATACTGCATTTCCACAGTAAACAGCAGTTTTCAGTATACAGCCCTGACCTCACATCTAATGTACAAATTTTTCAGCCATGACTAGGAATATTTTTCTTTCTCTCCCCAGCCACTATCCCGTGGTATCAAAAAGGACTCAAGAGTATCTTCCTCAGGTACAGAAGCAGCTAAGAAGTGTTTCTGCTACCAGTGCTACACTTACATGCTGTGGTTTCCCACTATACAAGCAAGTCTTTCAAAAGATACAAGAAGCTTTCAACTGTTTTTAAAACTGAATTACACTCAGACTGCAATTGGTAAATATAGCCACTAGATGGAAATAGAAAGCTGTTAAACTAACACTACTGTTGCCCAAAGAAGGAAATCAAAAACCCCTGTCACCAGGTCCATAAGCATGCCACAGCCCTGACCACAGGGCTATTCCCCTCCTCTCCGCAGCACCTCACAGGCTTTTTCCTCAGCGGCCAGGCAGAAATGCTCTTGAAGTGCAAACTCACAGCCAGCCTGACAACCATGTAATAAGTCAGCGGTGAACACAATAGTTGTTTGGGTTTTTTGGGGTTTTTTTTGTTTTTCCCCCTAAAGCTCATCTACGATCAGTAAAAAGTTTAAGACCAAAACTAACTACTAAAAATTACAATGAATCCATCACACAAAATGTGAAAAAAAAAAAACAAACAAAAAACCACACACAACACACACACACCCCCCAACATATTGTGTGTATGTTCCATGCCAGCTCACGAACACCATTCTCATTGTACTGTTTTCAGTGAAGAACACATTTTCATTAAGATTCAAGCTGGCTGCAGGATGGATATACAAGTTCTACAGAATTAGAACTTTTAAGTTCTATTTAACTTATTTAAGACATGAAGACTGTACCTTCACATGAGAAACCACTGCAGTATCACCTCTTAATGACACCAACATTCATTGTTCCCCTGAAAAANAAAAAAAAAAAAAAAAAAAAAAAAAAAAATCACAGAATACAAAGAAGAATGCTCTCTAGCATCCTGAGCTTGTACAGTATCTCTACAAAAGATATTAATAAAATATATGTTTGGTGTCTGACACCTAAACTATTTCAAGTCTAAATAATTTTGATAAAATCAGCCACCATTGGAAACAACATTTATCAATTAGCTCACTGAACTCAAAATAAACATCATGGATGAAAACATCACATTTCACAGAAAGCTAGAAATTCCAGTTGAGACCACTACAGAACTGCAAGCCTCAGGAAGAACTAGAGAAAAAAAAAATATATATTAACCTAAACAGATAGGTTTAGCTGATTAAAAGGCTAAAGACAAAATCTTTACAATATTTTAACCACAAAATCCCTGGTTGCCATGCTCACTACCATTATTATTACCTGGGCCTAAGAACAGTGTTGTACTTCCACAAGCAGAACAGAAAAAAACAAACAAACAAACACACACAACAGTCCCCAGGTGACAGCCAACAGAAATTCTGCAGCTTCTCCTTCATACTTAACTGGACACTGAAGTTCTAAAACAATTTTTTGATTGAAAAAGGAACTTATATTAAAAAAAATAATCAATTGTAACAAAGAGAAGCACACTAGAACATACTGTTCAAATGAACACTCCTAATGGACAAAAAAAAAAAGTAAATTCAGTAACACAAATTTTCAGTTTGATAGCTGCCTAAGCAATGATACGATTTTGTTAGAAAATTGTACATTATCCTGTAAAAAGTACTACTGTAACTACAGCAACAGTGATCTCTTTAAGCACTCTTAAGCATTATCTCCCTTAGACTTGAAACAAGCATCACGCCTTCCTTTTCCCTTCCCCTCCTCCATCCACCCTATGGAAACACCAGTGGTTCCACCTCCTGTTCTACTGTGAGAAGAAGCTGGCAATGGCATTGCAACATGCCCCTCCAAGACTCAGAACACTTCCCAGAAAACTCAGACTTTTAAAAATGTATTTCATTATACAGAAAATTAATAGCACCAGGGAGCAAAAAATTACAAAATTAAGAGGTTGTCTGCCTATATGCTTCCTGAAATCTCATACCACAGATATTTCAGATCCAAAGTTTATATTTTAGAGCCTGTATCCAAAGTAAGTATTAGAGACAGTAACCTCCATAAGCCAGGTGAAAGAATAGATATTTTCTTTCAAAGGGGAAAGAAAAAAATAAAACAAACAACAATGCAGAAAAGAAAGTGTTGGGCTGTTGAGAGAGACCCGGCAGCTAGTTCAAGTCAAGTTGGTTTTTTAAATGGTCCTTGGAAGATGCTAGTTAAACAGGATTTAAGGTGCCACTAAGTATTTTTATAATATATAAAAGGAAGATTTCTCATCAGTCTTAGCTTTATCGTTATGCAGGGTTCCTTCAGCTAAGTTAGTTAAACAACTGCTCCCTTCCCACCATCTTTTCAATGTTCATTGAAAACTCACTGGCACTTCAGCCCTCTACAACAGCTTCAGAGACATCTAAAAATTCAGTCAATCCTTTATCATAACTATACAAGTAAAGGTTATTAGTAAAACTAATATTAAAAAACATCAATGATGCTTTTGCTTTTCAGTGGCTTTTTGTCAGCACATACTCTGATAAACCTCTCCCTGCAATTAACCTTGTAATTCTATCACCTGAAGGACTCAAGGTTGCTGTTTCTTCACTGTGTTAGGTCAATTAGATTATCCTTAACCTATAAGGTCATCTCGTCTTTTGGAATTCCAACAGTCACCCTGAATATATTGCCAAAACACTCGAACTTTACTTAGCACCAGCAGTCCAAGACAGTTGTCAAACTATGCTGCCAAGAAAACGATACCAGCAGATTCCCAGCCTCTAAATTCAGGCTTGAAGAGGTTTAGAGCTAAACAGAGTTTGGGTACTTTGTCCATTAGCAGTTGACAGGGTGAAGAACATCAAGAATACAGATATATAACATAATTTCCTAAACCAAGCAAGGAACATAGTAGTAGATCTTCAGAACTGCTTTTAAGTTGACATGGAACAGAGACATTTCAGGGGTCCATAAAAGCAGTATTGGTGTACAGTACTTTGAAAGCCCTACTATACTGAAAAAGGAAAAAGTAGGTCAATTAATTCCCTCACTTTGACATCAACAGATTTCACAGCACCTTAATTATTTTCCCCATTGTTTATCTGAATTTGGCATATTTCAAAACAGTTCTAGTGATGTATGGACCAATACATGTTTACAGTAATTTAAGTCGTCTTAACATTTTAAATTCATAAAGCATATATGCAATGTATGTAAGTTAACTTACCACACAGATTCCATGAACTCAGGGTAAAGAGTTTTATAGTCATTTTCAAAATCAATCCAGCGTCCTAATCTGGTAACACTGAACTGTTAAGAAACAAACACTCAGACTGAAAGACAGCTTAACATTAAACACCATGATACATTTCCAGTATTTATTCTGTAAAACAGATTTATTTTTAAGTGCAGTGTTTGTCCCATATCAATGAAACATATCTATGAAATATTTTAGCCTGACAATAGTCCAAAACAGTATATTTAACCAGACAAAAACAAGCAAAGGATGAAACTATGAACATAACTGCTTAGAACCAAGGTCACACAACTAGCAAACATGTTCAATGCTACTGAACAGGAACAGCGTATCGTTGGGATCTTTCATCAAATTGAAACAGTGGATCATGAAACGTTCAGTCAAGGTTCAAATGTCTGAAAATCGCTTTTGATTACAGTGGTCCTCTTTCTATTTTTAAAACTACTCATTGCAGAGACAGTCAAAATCCAGAACACACAGTCTATCAGCTTTTAGTTATATGAAAACATGAAGTAATTTGAAGATAAAGAAGTGCTGAAAGAAATGGATATGTCACAAGAAGTCACCAAAACTATTTCAGGACCAGCTACCTTCCTTGACTTTGCAAAGCTATGACAGAGCTGCCAAAGATGACAAGACTGACAGGTGTTAATCCCTCTCTCAGGACATACTATGATCACATCCATTGGCACAGAATACGAAAGCTAATGAGTAATAAGCTAGCTATGGGATTCACTTGGACAAGTGGTACTCTCCTGCTCATTTCACAGATATCGGAACCCTTAGCTCTGCAAATAACCAACTCCAGAGACACCTGTCCTGATACTCTTACACACAGACCACTGTGAATGTCAAACTAGTGAAGTGAAAACAAAACAAATGAATTCTCTCACTTCTATATTTTCAGGTAACAGCTGAGCTCCCGAAATATATCAGTTTTGATTCTGACCTTTAAGCCATTCTGACATTCCACTATTAAGAATCAAAGCCTGGGACTGATTAGTACAATGATCCACGAAGTTGGAGTGTTATGTTTGGTCTCAGCACTGAAAGATCTTACGCATCCAAGGAACCTTTTTCTAAGGTTCAAGCACTTGCTAGACACTCCAAACAGAAAATAAACACTATCTCCAATAGGAATATTGGCAATTCCTCTCCTAACACTATCCCAAAATATTTGAATTTGTTACCAGCCGAATCACAAACAATAAAAATAATTAAATTTATTTAAATATCTTAATCTTCTGAAATATATGTNATCCAGCCACTCACTTAGATTTAGGCCACAGTTATTCTAACAAAATCAGCTGTAGTTTCCTCCGATACTGCCCATAACTTCAAAATGCTCTCAAGGGCAAGAGGCAAGTGATACTTGAATAAGAAATTGCTATTTCAATCAAAAGGAATATAGCACAACTAGAGGACACAGAAGATTGTGATAAGGTAGAACAGCTTCTGCATGAAAAAAAAACTGAAGAATTAGGACTATCCTGCCTAGAAAAAAAAACAACTGATGGTGAAGATAAAGGTTTACTGGAAACTATATTATAGAAAAACTACAGTTCTTCAAACTATGTATAGGAATGCCTCGATACAGACTGTTTAAGCGCCATCAGCGTACCTGATTCAAAATGTAGATACATAAATTCATGAGGGGAAAAAAAATAATAATTAAAAGTCCTTTGGGCAAGGAAGGCCTTGTGCCACAAAGGCTGAAAAAAATACGGTCTGTTCTTCCATTCCTCCTTTGGCACTTGCTGTTGCATGCCTCACTGTAATATAGTGGCACAGCTAGGAAAGCACCTGGGCCACTCCTCAGCTCCAGAAAGCCACAGAAAAGAGTAATTTCACAGACATGCCAAACTGAGCGCAAATACAAAGCACTGGGCTAAACTTCCACTATTCTGGCCACACTGCTAAGGACAAAAATAAGGAGCATCAGGTTCTATGCACAGGATGATTATTATTCAGAATTAGAAAAAAACCCTGTGCATCTCTTTAAGAAAATACCTAACCCATCGACATGGAACAGCCTTACCTCAAGAGCCTGCACAGAACAATGCTGTCCTTATTGCAACATTCACAGGATGCAAAGTTTAGACCAATATTCTCTTGGAAGACTGAGGGCTTACCCACGCCTATTCTGACACAAAAATCACATGCTAGAACTTCTGTTGTTTCAGAAATACAAGCTATAGTCCTATACCCTGGCAACGAAAAGACTAAAAAGTCAGAGAGCAGAAAAGCAGGAAGGTTAATGTGCATTTCATTTATTGGTTCCATTTTAAAACAAAAGTCAGATCTTAACTTTCAATTTTCTATACAAGAGCAGACACAAAGAGAGAACTTGTTCAATATATCTATTACCTGTTCAATGCATCTAGTTAAGACACTTTGAGCTCTCGGTTACCTTAAAGTAACCTTCTGTTGATATCACAGCAGTCTCCCTGGTCTGAGCCACAATACTGTTCTTTTAATTTCCAGTGAAAAACACGGTAGCTAAGGACGTGAGATTTATCCACGTAATCAAACAGACAGAAGGATAAAGTTAACTTATCTATTACCTGTTCAATGCATCTAGTTAAGACACTTTGAGCTCTCGGTTACCTTAAAGTAACCTTCTGTTGATATCACAGCAGTCTCCCTGGTCTGAGCCACAATACTGTTCTTTTAATTTCCAGTGAAAAACACGGTAGCTAAGGACGTGAGATTTATCCACGTAATCAAACAGACAGAAGGATAAAGTTAACTCCAGCTGAAAAACTTCTGCACACATACTATTAGAAACATACAGCAGAACAGGCATCAAGTCTACTTACCTCCCATTCCTTTGAGTATCTCATCACGATTCCTCTGCACTGGTTGTTGTATTCTTTAATCCCCATCTTTGCCACATCCTCTGGCCCTTTAATGCCTAAGGTCTTGTCAATCTCATATTCCTGGAAGCATTGAAAACAACCAGACAAAAAAACCACACTGTCATCAAAAGCTTTCAGGATTTCTCCATACAGTTTATATTCTATGCATTCTAGTGAGGCTAAAGGGCCTCCTTATCCTTTTGAGATTTCATGAGTGGTGCACCCGAACTAAGCAGATATCTCAAAGGATAACCCCGGTGTGATTTTACTATCTTTAGAAAAATAAAAAAAAAAATTCTGAAATACATACCAAATAAATGTATGTTTACAGGAATGAACAGAGTGCCTGGAGAAGGGCAGGCAACCAGATGGAAGCACCCGAAATCACCATACATGCAAAAACCAGAGCAACACACTGGACAAAGAACTTCCATTTCTCTTTTAGCAACAAAGCCAGCCATAAGAGCAACAGAAATGTGATTGATAAGCAGGTAACAACACGGAAAGAGGAACTAACAGAAATATCTGCAGGCAGATTATTACACATACCACAGGTAAGCCATGGCAATCCCACCCAAATCTTCTGTCAACATGAAAACCACTCTGATGAGCAAATCTGGTTACTATGTCTTTAATGGTTCCTGCGAGAATATGGCCATAGTGTGGAAGCCCAGTAGCAAACGGAGGGCCATCATAGAAGTTAAACCTACAACACAAGACAATATTCTTAATAAAGAAACTGAGCATCAAATCTTCAAACAGGGTAAGTATGTCTTATGTCTTCCTAAGACAACATCGATGTCGTCTTCTTCTCAGTCAGCACAGGTATCACATTGGCAGTGGGACTAAAGGGAACATTTCAACTCGCTCAGTTCCTACCGATGGCCAGTTCTACCAAGATTACTAATGAAAATGCCAGCATGCCACTCCACAGCTAACAGACATAGGAAAGAGTTGTCCTTGCTCACCTGCAAATTTATTTTATGAACCCACCAAGCAGGAAATTACAGGTTTATTACTATTGTTTGTACATTACCGATTCTTCACAAAGTGAAATATAAAAGGTAACCAATATGACAGCAACATTAGCCAAGACTGATATCTGTGAAGGGAGCAGCTGTCATTAACAGAACCAAGGCTTAAAAAAAAAAAAAGTAATCTCAGCTAAGCCAATCTTGTATTGTCACACACAGTTACTAGAGCTTTTAGCAGATTCTTACCTAGGTCTATTCTTTGATTGCTTTAGGCATTCCTGGAAACAATTAAGATTTTTCCAGAGCTCCAGTATCTTCTCTTCCTCATGTGGAAAAGTTATGTTTTCTGGAACTTGTTGAACCATTCTTTCCCAACAACAACCAAGCAGAGTAAAGAAAATACATATTGAACAGAAATGAGAAAAAAATTACTTTGCACATACAATTCATTGTCTAACATCCATATCACCACACCAATCTCAGCTTTTCAAATAGCAGTGTAGGCATGGAAGCAAGTACTAAATTCTAAAAAAAAAAAGACTAATAATTTCAACAGACTAGCACCAAAGTTTTGTAACAGGAAAAGGATTTTCCATTAATTCAGCTATGGTAGTTCATTTTTTATTATTATTTTATTTTTGTTTCCTATATAAAACAGTTAAAGGGCTTAGTATTTTTTCGTTACACATTTAGGGTTTGTTCTTTAGAAGTTTCAAGTTCAAACTTAACTTCCAGCATCAGTTTCTGAACTACCGAGACTCTAAGTGAAAAAAACAAAAAACAGTGAAGAAGCTCCTTTTCACTGTACATCTACCTACATTCCTACCATCTAGAGGTTTAAAACAGCATTTTTCCATCTAGCTAGGTGATCATTCTCGGATGTTCCTAAAAGCGGCTACACTTCAGATAGCATAGTTGAAACATGTTGCAAGGAAAGATTAACATGTGGGAAGAATCTGAACAACAGCTGAGGAAAAACCTCAAAGACGAGCTGTGAATCTTGAAAAGCTCTAACTTCCAGAGCACTGGTAAAACTAGTCTATTTCTAATCTCTTTTTTTTCCCCTTCAGTTTTACAAGTATGTCAGAACTAAGCCACAAGGGGCTATCTCTTTCTGGCCATTTCCTGAAAGTCTTTTTTTATTTGGTGGGTTTGGGCCACCAGAGCCCAAAGCCATTCTTCAATTCTTGGTAAGTCAACAAAAAAATCACTGAAAGCAAAATTATGTACGAGCTTTCTTCACAACACAGGGAAGAAAGAATTCTCAACATCGTTAGAAGCACACAATAGAGCTGCCTGGGGTTCCAGACATGCTACAGGACTCAAAGGAGTCAAATTTCAACAAAATGCTACACCAAGCATAGGCAAAAGCTCTGTGGAATAAGGATATTTAAGACAGTAGTTCCATAACAAAATAAAAGCTGTTATGAAGGTTATAATAGATGACTGCAGAGAAGAAACAGGCTCTCCCACCTCTAACTTTAGTGCTGCTGCTCCTTAGCACTTACACAAGCTGAGCACTTTACATTAGCCTTGAGTTTTGCTTCATGTTGTAGAACCTCATACAATGGCACAAGGAGTGAGTTTTCTGATTTACTCAGGTTTGTCAAATAGCAACCATAAGCAGCAACAAATAACACAAGAAGACAATACTTCAAGTTACAGTTGACATGCTGCTTGGTAGCACTAACCAAAATATTTACTTAATTGAAACCCAGAACACCACAGAACTTGCTAACTCAATGCTTGAACCATACGAAAAAATGTGCCCCAAAATGAAACCTACAGACAAATTCCACCATCCATACTTTTTGTATTAATGACAGGTTATTCTCCCCACTAATAAACCCAATTATCAAATAAGACAAGAAGTTCCTTGGAAACCCACAACCTGGTACACAGGTGACACAGAAGCGGCAGAGGAAATGACAAGCTGACAAGGAACACATGGACATGGCCTGGATGTACTCTTAAAAAGCTAATAACCAGTCCTAGCACAGTAAGTTACAGTACATACAAATTGTACATGAGTTTTCATCATCATATCTTAAAGCACTAATTAGGCCATGCCATTTCTCACAGATTTGATCACAGTCCCAAGATCACAGTGCTGAATTCAGCCTTCAAGCTTATTTCCTACAAGCCAGTTGACTCGAGGACTACAGATGTGCACATTTTACTTAGATCAAGCAGTAACTGCAGAGGTTTTGGCAACCAGCCTAGCTGACAAGTCCCTATAATCTAATAAACTAAACAGACCAAGCCTTCAACCTCTGTAACTGTGACCGGGCTATGGAAGCTGCTCACGTATCACAGACTCCATGCGTAATTCACAGTATCACTTTTGGCCCATTTCTACCAACTGAAGCACTGTACGCACAAATCAGTGTCCAGTAACCACAGGGCACAAATTCATACAGGCTCTTATCAACATTACAAGGGAAGTTTATCATGTCAGAATTACGAAAAAAACTACTGATGAGAATTATTATCTAACAGTCACTAGAGGTCAGATTTTTCAAGACACAGAACAGAATTTTAAACAGATTGACATAAAATACAAACCACATTTAAAATCCATCTATGGCTCAACCTCAGCTGAGCAAAAAAAGCAAAGACTTCTGTATTCAGGAAAAGCACAATCAGTTTATAGACAGAGATATGAGTTGTTCCATATACCAACAGCAAATACTATTAGATTACTATAAGCAATCTAGTTATTTTAAATCAGAAGAAATCAAGGACAACTCATTACATTGAACACAGACTGAGGGAAACCATCACAAATTACAGAAATTATTATACAAATGCATCTAATAAAACAACATTTTTGGACAACACTTAAAATTTACATACAGATTAGTAAACACAAGGGGGTTCTGTTTTCTTGTCTCTATTCACTTCCTGCTGACAAAAAGTGTTAAGTTTAGGACAATGCACTACTGGTGAGCATTTTTAAGTATACTCACTTTTTCTAAAAGATAATAACACTCAATAGGAAAGGTGTCAAAGTTTGTAGATTGTGCTACAGCAGTCTCAAACTTACGCTGGGCTTCTTATCTAGAAGAAAAAAACCAAACAAACAAGCATGAAAACCATAAAAGTAATGTGGTTTTTTTCAACGTTGTTTTTTTTTAAAAAAATCAATATTTAATTTTTCAACAAAAAATGCAATAAAAACACCACTATGGATGAAGTGAACCAGTATTTCAGAAACTTGTTGGACTTAACATACGTCACATACAGACAGATGATTAAAACAAAGTAGATTTCGAGATATTATTCATTTTGTTGACTGAGAAACTAGAAAGATAAAGAACCAGTATGAACTAAAAAGTGTGCAAAAGGCCTTCTAATTTCAAGGGGTTGTTCCAGTCACATTCACCCACAAACTATTCTATATAAGAGACCTATGCACAAACTTGCCTCCAGAGACGAGGAGGAACATCCTTTCTCCATCTACAGATGACTCCTCCAAAGTTAAATAATGTGTTATTTCATGTACACACAGAACTAGGCTCCCCATTTCTGCCTTTTTAGGTACTAAGCTTTGAGGCAAGCCAATTTCTGGGGTAACAATATTCTAAACTGTTCATCTGATAATCAAAGGCATCTGTTTCTAGAACAGATGGAAACAGCCAGGTTTAAAACATGGATGGATAGGAACACAATACTAAGCTAAGGAACAAACATAGCTTCTGAAAATCTTGTGCCAACGCTTTATATAGGGAATAAAACTGCAGCACTAACCAAAGGCCTGAAAATGTGTGAGAAAAAACCAAACCAGTCATCCACACCTATCTTTAAAACTTTTGTTAAGCTGAATAATCTCATCCTACTCTAACTAGTACTTTATATAAACCACCAAACAGTTGGAAATGCAAGAATAAACTCAGTAAAAAAACAAGTTAAAGAACCTGAGCAACCAGTTTTCTTCTCCAAAAGGACATAAAGCTGCCACCTTCATGGCCAGTCTCCCTAAATAAGTGCAATTACTTCAGAAGAGAATTAAAAACATCGTTTTCTTCACAGAAGTTTTGGGTTTGAGGGTAACATAGAAAATTTATATTTACACCATATTCATAGCAGACTGATAATGGCCTAACTATTCCATTGTTCTATTTGATGGGTCACCAAAGAGAGCAGTTACTGATTTTTCTTATCAAAAAATATACCCCAAAGTGAGCAGATCAGAAAACTAAACTGGGAAACTAGGAAGCAATAGTTTCTAACTTCTAAACAGGTAAATGAAGTCTACACAAGCTAAGCCCGATAGCTGGGGATGGGTTAGGGAAAGTATCAAGGTTAATTCATCTCAAGGTATCACTCAAGATTAAACACTACCCAAGATGGACAATAGCCCATCCGCCTCCCGGCAAGAAATGTTTCTTTTTATGCTGACAAGCTAATTAAAAGATTGCTAAACCAGGGAGCACTCACAAATTAACACTATGTTTAGACACAATATACATCATACTATGAACAAACTGAGTTTTACCCTGTATCTTACGATGCCTTAAGTAATTTTTGTGTCGTCTTTATACTGCCTTGATTAAAAATGTAAAGTCTGTCAGTGAAAAAAAATCTAGGTTATTTTGAAATAACTTTGAACTACATATTTAATTATCATCAGTTGAGTTAGCAAACAATGTTGTTATGTGCCAACTAAATTCTGCTGTTACCTGACAGTTGCTTCCTAAGCACGTCACCAACAAACTGAAAAAACATGCTTTCTTCAGTTTCCAAAACGTTCCCAGATCTGGGGTAGACAACATTTGCTGAAGACTGTAATACTAAATCCATCACCACTACACTAATCAAAAGTGCACCTTCTGCAAAAACTTCCCCTCTATTAGAAGGATGCTGGAATGCTTAAGACTTATTAGACATTGCAAGGCATCTTAGGTTCTTCGTTCAACTAATTAATGAAATCAAGCCTTGATAGGTATTAAACTCTGCAATAAGGAAATTGCTTTACCTTTAATAAGTACCTATTTTAAGGATAGATCACTGAATTCCAGAAAAAGCAAAGAACCTGCATAGCACCGAGGGAAGTAAAATATCTTATACGTAAACACAACATTATACATACAAAGCACACTATCTCTAACGCCTGAAAGGGAGCTAATAACGCCAAAACCCAGCAGTGGAGCAGCCAGCCCGGCCGCTTCCCCGTTAACGCACTCCAGAGCTCCGTGCCGTGACAGGACAGGCACCAGCCGGGCCACCAGCCGCGCCAGGCGAGAGCGGGGCAGGCAGTCCGAGGGACCAGCACCCAGCGTATGAGCCACCTGTTTCCTATGACACCCTAAACGACGCCATCCGGCACCGGCGCCCGCACAAAGCGCCCCGAAAACCTCGCAACGCCCCTGGGGCCCCAGTGCCAGCCCTCCCTCAGGCCTCTGAGCCGACCCCCGCCTCATTGACACTCCCCTCGGCCGACAGAGAGGGGATGCGGGGTCTCGAGAGAGCAGTCTTGCGGACCGGGCCCCGCCGCCGCTCACCTCAACGCCGCCAAGCCCTCAATGATGCAACCACGCCCGGGAAAGCATGACAGGAAGCACCGGCGGGCTCACCCGGCAGCGGCAGCCACTCAGCGCGCGGCACACTCACGGCGTAATAAGGCGGCCTCCTATTGGGCACGGCGCTCTCCTGGAAACGCCAGGTCATGGCGGCGCAGGGCAAACCGGGAAACCCCCTGTGCCCAGGCCACAGGACTTCCCCTCGCGCACACACCCACCCCCCCACACACCAAAAACCCCTAAAATCCTGCGAGTGAAATTCACTTGAGTTCAGGAGCATGCCCCAAGCCTACGCCCTCTGCTCAGAGAGAAACCCTAGGCAGGGGCTTTGCTGGGCTCCTTCCAGGAACTGAGGGTGTCCGTCTGGAGACACTCTACCCAACGAACATCTCAGAAGCCAGGACTTGCCTTCACTAAAGGAATGTTCTTAAATATGGCAAGATACCAATTCTTAAGACTGTAAATACAACAGAAGTCCCCTCCTCTACTGCTGCGCTCCCACTAGGGGAAAAAAAAACTTGTAAATGGGTTCCCATGGGTCAAAGGAAACTTAAGAATTTGAAAAAGTATTATAACTGGCTGGTGAACATGGCATTGTGAAATGACAAAACATTTCCTTCCACATACAGCAAGCACTGAAAACAGCTATGGAAAGGCTCTTGGCAGTGAAAAATGGAAGAGAGCCCAGGGAGGTGATGAAGGGAGATAGGTACTCTCTGGACTGCACACCTGCACCCCAAACTGAAACAGACTGTGGGGAATGAAGTTCAGACCAATAATGGCCCAAACAACTCAGCTGCCACCATGTAATGATTTTCAATCATTCTTAAAACTTCTTTACTGATACAAATATAAGTAATCAATAAAAGCTAGCTTTTGGTTATTTTCAGGACCAGGTACAAGATCAACTCACTGGTCTGTACAGGGCAGTGGCTCCGTCGGTAGCTGAGGGACACTTCCAGATGCAAAGCACGTCACGTTAAACAGAATTCTCACCTGTACAACGGAACACAAGACTGTTTTCTACACAGAACGCTGTACATCACTCTAGAATAGCTAAAAGGGAACTCAGCTGGCATCAAAATCAGAAACAACACAGAAAACGTGAACTGAGGCCAGACCGAGCAGGGCTGACCAACAGGACAGGGAGAGCCTGGCCGCACTTGCTTCCCAGGAGAGAGTCTTCAGTATAAACACGATGCAGAAATTCCTGCCTGTGTGAATTGGGAATGTTCGGTATCCAGGAGGGAAGGTGGAAACGGCAGAAATCTGTTTAACCTATATTGCTTTCTAATGCATATAAAAGCTATGAAAAAGCCTGTGACAACTCAGAACCAAAAGGAGGACTTGGATTCTACCACCTAACGCAGCATTCCTTCTACTGAGCATCTTATTTTGTCATGTGTTGGATTTTTGGGGTTTTGTTAAAGAAAAACTACTAAGTGTGCCTCAAGATTGAAGTCAGGTAGGTAAGAGAGGCTTATAACTTGTTGTTTCTCTAGTGCCACCTCCTTCAATTTTGGACTTCAGTTTGTAAAACATATAGGTGATATGGCCAGTTGACTTTAAAATGGAATACTGTATCATTTCTGAATGGAATGTAAAACAAATACTGATTAAAAACATGTACTCTTAAGCAATGAAATTCAAATGCTGACTGTTGTTGACAACATTGACTGCAGTTAACCATACATCCAGATCTCCACCTTGTTCCCCCTGTATATTTTGTACTTATTATTCACTAGTGAAGGGCAAAAAAAGTGTTAACTACATGAAAGTCTACTGTCCTTATTCATGCAGAGCCTTTAATTCAAACCATTTGGGCCACAACACTGAGCTCATTTTTCACAAACAAATTGACCATAAAGAAGGGGTGACAAGGGAAGTCTTTAGTAGTGCAGTAGTTACATAGAGACAAAACACACCCCATATTTGAAAACCAGGGGAAATTCGTAGCAGAGGGATCAAGGCCCAGCATGAGTAACTGGGACAGTCTCCAAACTGTAAGATTATGTCTCTGCTCTAATTTTTTTTCCACAAAATACTGTTTAAAAAGTACTGATTCATCTGTAAAGGTTAAGGGGAAGAAACAAAACCCCAGAAAGCCTCAAGAGGGGACTTCCCTCCTCCTCTCCCCTGCTCTTTAGCTCAGTGCCAGCTGGAACTCCTCACACCCGAGTCCTCTCCCCGATACAGGCCGCTCTGGGGCCGCGCCAGGCCTCAGCTCCGCCCGCCCCGCTCCTCCATGGCGGCGGCAGCCCCGGGGTAGGCCGGAGAGAAGCCCCACCTGGACCGTGTGTCTTTCCCCGCCCCCGCGGCGTGAGGCGGCCCGCCGGGTCCCCGCTGCCCCTTACAGCGGCGGAGGCTTCGCCTCCATTCCCCTCCCCGCTCGTAGAAGGAGGAAGGCGCAGTCTCCCCTCCCTCAGGCACGAGGCACCATTTTGTGGGCTGCGAGCGGGAAGATCCCTGTTCCGCGGGGGTGGTGGCGGCCGCAGTCAGGAGTTACGGTGAAGGGGAGGTCAAGAGGCGCTGGCACAGGACACCGCAGCTTTACAGCGCTTGGGCACAGGCCCCGGGACGCTGACGGGCTCGGGGTGTCCCTCTTCCCCCCTCACTATCGCCGAGCGCCGGCTCTCCCCGGAGCCACTGCGCCCGCCCAACTCCAATGCGACTGCGTTCCTCACAGGCGGCTTAAGCAGTTTACGTAGCGCCTCTGCAACAGAGAGAAGGGGCACTGCGGTTACGCAGGGAATTGAGCGCAAACGGTGTTCGTGAATAGGGAATTAAAAAAAATGCTCCAGGAGAGCTGAGCCAAACCAAAACGCGCTGGA
Organism: Syrrhaptes paradoxus; assembly: GCA_013400615.1. Classification (NCBI taxonomy): domain Eukaryota; kingdom Metazoa; phylum Chordata; class Aves; order Pterocliformes; family Pteroclidae; genus Syrrhaptes; species Syrrhaptes paradoxus. The sequence continues at coordinate 38,035 of VZTO01017077.1, read as the reverse complement.
GGGGGGGAAAGGATCCCGGGATTATCCTGGGAGACAGGACCGCGCGGCTCGTCGTGGCGCGGAGCGCGCGGTCCCACTGGGAACGGAGGACGAGGGGACACAGAGGGTAAGGGAGAAGACGTTTGGCGAGGACAGGCTTGCTCAGGAGCGGCTGTGCTCCCTTCACCCCCGGGGCTTGGTGGCAGTTGGACTGCGCCCAGGGCTATAAATAGGGGGTGTGTGGGTTCGCTTTGCTAGTCGGTGTGGGGCGGCGCCGGTGGGTCTTGGTGTCGCGGAAGAGCGGGGTCCCTGCATCGCTAGCTCCCGTTCTGGGCCTTGCCCCGGGCCGCTGTTACCTGGCGGAGCGCTGACGGCCCGGCAGCGGAGCGGGCGAGATCATCTCTCCGAGGCGGCGGCTTGGAGCCCGTCAAGCTGCCCCCCACCCCGCAGCCCTTCAGCCAGGCTATGCGCTGTAAACGGGCTCCGCTCAAGAAAAAAACGGAGCGGATCGTGAAAAGGTAGAGGCACCCGGGGAGGCCCCCCGAGCGGGGACAACCGCAGGGCTTTTGGGAACCGGCCGCTCAGCCCAGGAAGAAGCGGGAGGAGGCGCACCGAGGAGGCGGCGGCGCTGGACTCGCTCGGCGGGGGTGTCTCGGCAGCTCTCCCGGCGGCGGGGAGCATGTGAGGAGCGACGAGCCGCGATGCTGCGACGCGGGGAGCTGATGGTGTGCGGCGGCGGAGCCCGGCGCCCCCCCTGGGCGCCCACCCGAGGCGAAGGGATACCGGGAGGCGATTTCCAGCCGCCGCTGAAAGGCGGCGAGCCGTGCCGGGGGGGCAGCCGGTCGCGCTGGCCCCCCGGGCGGCGCGGGAGGCATCCCGGCGTGTCGCGGAAGCTGCTGGGCAGCCGCACGCACAGCCACTTCCAGCACTCCCAACACCAGCAGCAGCAGCACTGCTCCGCCTTCCGCCGCTGCCACCGGCCAGCCCGGCCGCGGGTGCTGCTCTCCCTGCGGCCCGTCAACGTCCTGGGCCGGCGGGCACCGGGTATGCGGGCGCCCCGCAACACCAACCAGTTCTTGATGGGGGAGAAATACCAGCTCATGCACCTGCGCTCGGACTCGGTGGGTACCGAGAGCGGCGGGTCGGACTGCGAGATGGACCCGCTGGACATGGACACCTACTTGGGGGTGCTGGAGAACGCCCGCGGGGCGCTGATGGAGTGCGCGGGGGAGGCGGGACCCGCTGCCCGCTCGCCGCCCGCCCTGCGCGGTGCCGGTGGGGGTGCGGCCGCGGGGTCCCCGCAGGAGGAGAGCCAGCAGTACTTCCCCTCCGAGGACGATGTGATCGAGAGCGAGCTCTTCATGGAGAGGGACTTTGACGAGTTCTGCAGCAGGATCGCCTGAGACCCGCCCCCCCTCCCTCCCCCCTCGGCTGGCACGGACGCGCTGGATCTGGCTTTCCCTGGCCGGGTTTTTTTTTGGTGGGGGGAGAAGAACTCTGCTGGCCGCGAAGCCTTTCCGCCTGGGGGAGCGTGGGAGAGGTTAATTTATTCCTCAGCCACCCCTTTGCGTTTTTGTCAGGGGGGGTTGGCTAGTTTTATAAATGTGTGTGTGTAAAGAGGGGGGATCGCCCCCCACCTCCCTTGTAAATAAAGTGGACTTCGCTGCCGCTGCAGGCGAGTGAGGAGCAGACCGCGGTTTTTGGTTTGGTTTTTTTGGGGGCGGGGGGCTGCCGGGGCAACTTTTGCCCCCTCCTTGCCCTGGGACGGGGAGGGAGGGGACAACGAGGGACGGGGGGGGGCGGTGGCTGGGGGCGGGTGCGAGGAGGGGTGCAGCGGGGAGGAGTTGGGGGTGGGGGAACGGGGATGGCCTCTCCCGGCATGTTTACGTCTAAAGATTACCGCGGAAAAGTTTCACGCGTTCCTGGCTCTCGCCCCTTTTTCGCGTTTCCCACGGAAAAGTCGCTTAATGGCCGCTGCAAGCGCAGGGTAGCCGCGAAGGGGCACCAGCTGAGGAAAAACGGCCCTTTCCGCACCCCCGTGACGGGGTGGGGCGGCTGCTGGGGCTTGTACGGGGTGGGGAGGGGGCGGGAAGGAGCTGGAGGGAAACAGCGACACGGAACCAAAGAGCTCCGAGAGGCTCCGGGGGGGCAGAGCCCTGTGAACCCCCGGGCGGGTCGGGGGGGATCAATCCCTGCCCCCGGGGCAGGCACGCACCGAGCCCGGGGCTCTGCAGCTCTGTCCAGCCCCCTCCCTCTGAAGGGATGCGATGAAAGGCGAGGGGCACCTTGGCCCTGAGCTGCCGCTGGCAGCCCCGGGCCGTTCTGCTGTAACCGGAGCGGTCTCCTGGCTGCTCTGCGCTCCTGACAGCTGAGTTTATTCCGATTTTACCAGCTCCGGCAGAGGGACAAATGGCCAGAAAGGCATTTAAAGGGCCTCTGCACACGGAAAATGCAGCTGCCTGCCAGCTGAACCAAGTTCTCCAGAGATAAGTGAGGATTAAGTTTTGTGTTTGATAACCTGCCATGAAGGGAGCAGAAGGTAAACATGAAGCTCACCCCGTCCCTAAGGAGAAGAACGCTGGGGCCTAAATTCAAGCCCCTAGGAGATTAAATTTACCCAGCAGGTAACACATCCCTGGAACTTGCTGCCACAGGAGAAGATGGGGGCAAACTGCCTCAACTGCTCTGAACCAGGATTAGACAAACTAGTGATGACACGTCCACAGACAGAGCACCCATTGTCTGTGTTGGGGGAGCAAGAATAGAGAGGGGACTGTGGAAGCGGCAGTGTGCCCGCACCGCTGGGGCCAGGACACAGGGCCAGGGGAGCCACAGCTCCCAGCTAGGGCCTTCCTCACCCTCTTAACCCCTTTTACAGCATTGCCCTTGGAAATGCACGGTCAGCGTTGAATCATTTTCCCGTGTGCCTGCTTTTCCCTTTAGCTCCTTGAGGACTATCACATGCCTTGTGCGTTACCACCACGTACAGCTGTGGTGGGGGCTGTCTGCAGAGCTGGGAAAGCTGCTGCCCCTCCGCTAGTGCAGGCCAGTGAAGTCTGAGTACCTCTTCTTTCTTCACCTCTTCTTTCTTTTTTTTACCTCTTCTTCCTTTACCTTTCCTAAGAAGCAAAGCTGCTGAACACATTAGCACTAAAATTACGTTTATTTGGAAATGGCCATATGGTCCACAGATGTAAACTTCAGGCAATACAGTAAATCTGTGAGATGCAAAACCTCACTCTTACCAGCAACAGCAGGTTTGTATTAGAACCATGCCTATATTGGGAATTTTTCCCAATGGGAAGGCAATTCTAGAGGAAAGGTACCTCTCATACAGGTAAATGAAACTTAAGTTTGCAACCAGAAATGCTGCAAAGATTCAGTCTTCAGCAAGCTTGTATTTTATTAATTAATCTAGATCTGTACTTACATCTTAAAGTAACAGTTTGAATGCATGCTGTCTTTTTTTTTCCCTCCTGACTTGCTATTCAAACAGGTATGACAACAACTCAGTTATGAACACTTACTTGAAACTTGGCCTTAGTTCTGTAGTATAGTTGGTAAATCTGCATCTTAATATGGATCTGCTTGAACACAAGGAGTGTAAATTAATAGAAGAGCACAGGGAAATAATTACAGGTCACATGCTGCCTGCCAGAATTCTAGAGACACCCAGCATTTTGAAAGTGAGCCCTGTGTTCTCACCACTAGCCAGAGGGATTTGCCATGAACAATCCCTTTGTATTGAAGCCATTTGGGGGCGGGGGGCTACCCAGCCTTCCCCCTCCTCCCAGAGCATCCTTCTCCATTGACTTCTTGCCGTACCCACCGCCAGTTCCGACTGCAAGAGCATCCATCACACACCACTTCAGTCTGTTCAACAGTCATGCAAGAAGGAGGGAAAGAAAGAAGACACAAATGGGATTCCCCCTTTCTGCTTTGAGTCAGTACAGAGCCAAAACATAGATGTGTGGCTGTGCACCAAGCAAAACTGATACCAACACTTGCAGTGAGGAACCCTTATGCTGCCCAGAGAGGTGGTGGAGTCTCCTTCTCTGGAGACATTCAAAGCCCGCCTGGATGCGTTCCTGTGTGATCTGATCTAGGTGTTCCTGCTCCGGCAGGGGGATTGGACTAGCTGATCTTTCGAGGTCCCTTCCAATCCCTAACATTCTGTGATTCTGTTCTTCACGTATTGCCCTTCATCTCCATGCTCTCGTATTCACTTTCTCACTGCACACTTATCTAGTTGTCTCATCAGCAACCGCAAATTCTCCTAAAGCCCCAATTCTCTTGGTGTGTTACTCGTATTACTTACATCTGGCTTATTCATAGTACTTTTTTTTTCCTGTTTCCTTCCTTTATCACCCGAATTATTAATTTCTTAAGTGTTTGGTAAGTACCTGCCTTGTAATGGATGCAACCACAAATAACACCTTGGTACTAAGTTCGAAAGGACTTTACAAAGCTGAAATTCAAAACATGGCAAAGTTAGATAACATCAAAGTTGGGAAAAGAAACCAAAAGCTTACTTCAGAAGCTCACTGATCAACCCACTGGCCAGCAAACTTGCTCATCTTCTTGAGATTTACAACGGCAGGTTTTACACACACACATCATCTGCTTCTAAGGATTTCTTGTGCCGCTGTCTGAAATCTCTGATTCATACACACAGGGGTTGAAAGATATCACAAAACTACAGGAATAGTTCTCCAACTGATCGAGGATATCTTTGGAACCAATCTATTTCATATTTTGAATCCTCAGCCTACATTTTGCTTTCATGAGTTATTGGATTGATTGTCCTTGTAATCCATCAGATTGCATTACGGTGACCCACTGAACACCAGCATTTGTAGAAGGAGAGGTAGATAGGAAGTCTTATCAGTCAGGAAACACATGCCTGTGCTATGAGTCACACTGCAACGGTTGTGTGGACATGATAAAACATAAGTATACGTTTGTAAAATCAGCAACAGTTTTAGAAATATTTCCACCTCATTTAATTTTTAAATAGCTTCACCAGAGTAGGATTTTTCTTTTATAGCCATGCTTCTCATACAGGTGAGCTTCATGAATTTAAACAAATGTTATTAACAGAATCTTATATATCAAGTCCATAAATCACTGATTTTTTTTAGGAGTACAGTTGGAAGTCGCTTATAAAATATGTGTGAACTACTTGGAAGTCCAAGGCAAGTGTTAGGAAAGCCTAAGGTCTCACCGGTACAGAGACTACGCTGGCACAACACAGTGTCCTGTTGTAACTTATGCAATTTATTTTTATGGCCAGTCTGTGCACAGGGTGATTTAGGATTTGGTGAACTCATCTGGCGAAAAAGGGCTTGGGAATATTACGGAGACAGCAGAATTTTCCTTTTATTACACACTGAAAATTACAGCACATTCTGTTGAGCATGTAGATAAGCAGTTTGTGCAGCTGCAGAATTGTTTGAAATCTCCAGCAAGGCAGAAGCACCACTTCTTGCTGAGGAGCAGGGGATGCTGCACAATACCTGGAAGGCTTTCAATCACATTTGCTAGAAACAATTAACCATAATTGGAAGAAAATTGTCACCCAGCCACCCCTCATTTCCAACAGTGCATTTGTAACAGATCTGAGAATGTTCAATTCAAATGTGGGGTGATAAAAATGAATTTCTTTTTAACGACCTGCTGTAATATGAGCAACCATTTTGCTGTCATATCTTTCAATTACATTCAAATCTCTCTGGTTAATTCTTCTTAGCTCTTGCATTCTTTTCAAGACAAAAACTGATGGCTAATAAATTTCACATTTGGCACATTTTATTTTTGCTGGATCAGGAGATCCTTTTTCACCATGCAGAAAAAAAAAAAACCAAACTTGCCTTGAAAACATGTACACGGTTTTGTCAAGACTGCAATAATTTCACATCACCCTACAGCTGACATTTTAGGAGCAGAGGCAATTCTCCTTCAATATCCAATACAAAATCTTTGTCATTTATTGAGCTACTTATGCGACTTCCTGATCCTTGAGTTGTTTTCACTCACATAATAAATATAAATTCAAACAGCAGTAATTTACAAGCAAAATGATTACCCACTTTGATGGATTTACCAGTTCCTACCATCTTTATCTCCTTTCTCTTTCCCTTTGTACTTCCCCTATCACTTTCCACATGCTTATAGTTACGCCAGCATGCATGAGATGATTACACTATTCTACCTTCCTACGCAGCCTCTGAAAATATTTTTTTTTACTCAGGCTCAGTATCTACAGTAAAAATGAAATTTAAAAGTTTTTGCATAAGAAATCTAAGCAGATTCTCAAGGAAAATAATGAAGAATCCCAACTGCGAACCAGTCATCCAGCCCTCTAGTGTCTCAAATACTGTAAGAAACGGATTATACTGAATAATGTGCTCAACTCAGTTACTAAGAACATCATGTTTAAGAAATTAAGATATACTTTCAGAAAAAATAGGGAGAGAAGTCTAGAACCTAGACAGAAAGTCTAACAGGATTTTGGGAACTACACTTATTTCACATGCTGGGTAGGACCAGAAACAATGCCATGAACTAGAGCATTTCTTTAGTGCAAACATTCCTGGTGCACTGCACCACAGGCACATTCCTGACTCCTGAAGGACATGGAGACATGGCAGTGCCCCTCCTGTCAGACACTGCAGACTTTGGGAATTTAGTTCTGTTGTCCAAATGGTCACACATTGTTTTAAGGTAATGAGTTTTGCGACTTGTAGGAAATTAAAGACAAAGTGCAAGTCCTGGGGAATCCTCCTTGGCAGTTTCTGCTGCAGAGGAGCCTCTGGCTTCAGGTGACGGCAGCTCATTCAGCCAGTTCCTTCCGAGGCTGCGTGCAGGCTTTCCATCTGGAGAGGCAAACAGAGCTAGAGTGAAGTGAAAAGGCCTGTGGAAATTAAAAGTAAGGAGCAGATATGAGTAACATCTATGCGAGATGGTGGGACTGAAGCTGCCTTAATTCTCTATTTCTTCCATCAAACTGGGGTGCAACTGACGGTCGCTTATGGCCGTATTGCTGCTACCTCATATGCAGCTGCAACATTCACAGTTTTAGCTGTGAAACAAGAAAAGTAAAATATAATGCAAAGAGAAGCTCCCACCTAAAGTGCAACAAATGCTTTTGCATTCATATTATCTTTAATATTAATTATCCATTTAATACTAATGATAATTCATTAATAATGAAATTTTGTAGTGAAAATATCAGATGTCTTATGCAATTCAGAACAGGGCAATTAGTTCAGAATAAAAAAATTATTTATGTTATTCTTCTGTTTCTACCAATCCTCCTAGTGTTTATTTAGGAAAAGAAACCCAAACCTAGCAGCAACAGTTTTAAACTGAAATAAATAAATACACTGACTAGCAGGATTATTCCCAGCCAGTTAAATGTCTTTTCCAGAAGATGAATACTTTATTTAATAGCAACAATTTAAACCAAAAGTTGAGTCAAAATAATTAAAATTCCAAGCTCCAGACCAGTTCTTTTAAACATAAGCCAGCAACTTCTGCCAAGAAAAAAAAAAAGCCTCCTGGCATGCCTAAGCACATCAGTCAGGTTAAGATGTTTCAAACTGGAAAGTGCTACAGAAGTACTGTCCTAGCAGTAGCTGTATGCGCTCCACTGGGAGCCCAGTCCAGCTGCAAACCGAGTCAAAGATCTTTGCTTCAATAAGAGTAGGAGGCCCCCAAAATATCACGGTAATATACTGATTTTCCATTACAAGGGTTCTTGCAAGAGTCAAGTTATTAGTACAAAATTTAATAGTCATCTATCATTAACAAATGAGTCAGTGCAGCAGTGCTATGTGCTGCCAAGTTAAGGGCACAATGGAGAGTTTTTCCTCTTTGTTACTCTCCCAGAGACCTGCCCAGGCCAGAACTTCCTAATTATCTTGCTCAACCCTTTTTCTCTCCACAAATGAACCCTGTCATTCAGTTCCTGTCCCCGATTAGCTCCAAAAGCAGCAACCATGCAGACAAAGCTGTGCTGCTTCCAAATCCAGACCTGCTTCCGTGCCCTTTCTGAATGCCTCTTGTGCCATTTCCAGAGCAGTATGCCCACTTCCCATTTGGGGAAACACTGGAGAGAAAATTCTTTGCCTCCTGTGTTTATACAATTTGTTTCCAGAGGATTCTCAATACAGACCTGGATGGAGCAGGGTCACTTCTACAAAGAAGTGACTTAAGTCCATGTACCAGCTCAGTGGGAGATTCTGCTGGGTACCTGCGAGGCACAATGACGTTGTTCTCTGCCTATCCATGGCGCATACATTCTTGGTCATGGAATCTGTCAGTAGAAGCACGTCGAGAGATAGTTACAACTTAGCTATATGACACCTGAAGTCTTACTGTGTTTACTGTGGTTCCAATGTCCAGCAGTCTTTGTGCACCGCAAAACCAACAAATCACATTCAAAATCTACCTCAAGGTCATGTTCTTTCTTATTTACCAAATCAGGACATAACATACAAAATTGAGACCAGTTCAATCAACTCAGACCAAAAGCTGGACTAGTATACTGGCTTCAACGTGGCCATATAAGACTGTAAGAAAGAGGAAGAGCAAAGCACAAATTACAAATATATAACACTTTCCCCAAATGCTCTTCCCAACTGCAACTATTTTCATCCCAGGGAACCTTCTGAGTCAGATGTGGCTCTCTGCACTTCAGCAGTCCTCCGCATATTTCTATTCCATACACCACTTCACTGTCGCAACACAAATAGACCTTTAATATCCTTTGGGAATGAGCTTCAAAATCTACCATGTATTGCAATATGCAATATTGTCCTGACTCTGCGAGGCTTATGCGATGTCTCCAAAGTTCTTGTATTAGAAGAGGTGCTGAACAGTTAGTCTCTGTCGCATCTCACTAATGGTTTTGTAACCTCTGCCACATCCCAAGTTGTCTCTTTTCTGAACTGAAGACTTCTAGCCTAATCATCTTTTCCTCACACTGATCAACCCTGCAGTCCGCACAGAATTATTGCAAAGGTTGCATCTCCTCTTGCAATCAGTCACTGACATTATCTAAAAACTTATCATCTAAAAATAGAGTCTCTGCATTTTGTCTTGTAAGATTAGAGGTGACTTGTACTTGAAAATGTCTTGTACGAAGAAAGGTTGTCTTACATAACCGAGATTACTTCATTGTAACCAGAAGTTATTTGGTTTGTAAATTAATTTTACAATAGATTGATTGCAATGAATTCAATGTCTCCCCTTTTTAATGTAACAGCTGCCAACAAGATGTCTCTAAAGACAATGCAACTAAGGTAATTCTAAAATAGAGAAAAACTTTCAGTCTCAGGAAGGAAGGAATATGGTTCTTACTAAAACTTAGTCTCAGTAGGACTGTAAGAGACGGTGGTCATTGTAACAAGAAACTGCTTCACTTTCACATTGTTTGGACAGGATGACCACCATAAAAGGAACTTGCTATTTTCAATTAAAAAAAATAATCACAAGACAGCAAAGTTTAAGAAAACTATTATTGGCCAGACAATGATCCATCCAGCTCCGTATTTATCTCCAAGAGCAGCAAGAGAAGTTGTCCAGAGGAAAGCACACATCCGCCTACTTTCTACTATTTGTTTCCCTCATGCTCCCCCCACATCTACTGTTGTTACGCTCACTGCTCCCCTTAATTTATGGATCTGTCATCACAAATTTGGCTAATGCCTGATTAGACCAACTGGTACAATCTGCCCCTACGGTCTCTTACTGGGCCAAGGAAGAGAGTCTGTTGTGCAAAGTACTTTCTCTTAGCTAGTTTAAATGTATGCCCCCTCTTTGTTCTACTGTTTTGTGATTTAACACACCAGGTATTTCATGCAGGAAGCACTATAAACATTTAACAATTGTCAAAAATATGGAGCTATTCCAAGACCACTATTACCCATTTTTCCACAGTTATTCAGGACAGAAAAGCTTTAGTGCTGTCTTGTAGCCTAAGCTTATGCAAGGCAGGTCTGCACTAGTGCTACCGCAGCCTTACACCAACACTTTGGATCTAATTCAGCTCTGAGATGAAGGCAGCTCCCAGCAAAGCCAGCAGGAGCTGCGTCTACACTTGTCAGGACTGAGGTTGTCCCTGTACGCCTACAGGTTTCCATCTTCTGCATTTAGTCCTCCAAAATTCTCTGGGTTTTCGAGGAAGTACGTATTGACCAAGTGTGACTTTGCACAGCATTTGTCTGCCCTGTCGTTGGGTCTGTCAGTCATGGCCTCTTCACTTTTGAAGGCTGCGGAAACAAACAGGAGTGCAGAGTACTAGTTTCTCAAAAAATATACAACTCACTTCTTCCAGATAACTTTTCTTAAAAAATAAATCCATACTTACATTACATCCCCAGTCCCTTAGTCCCTATGTAAACATACTTTTCATCATTTAATATTATTGCTCCCATATTCACAAAATATCAAAACTGACAAAAGTAAGAGCTAAATTGTGGAGTAGTAGAACAGGAGAGGAAAGAACAGTTAAATATCTGTCTCTGACTGCTTTCAGTGGCTCAGTAAACCTGTGAGCCAATATTGTGCTCCTCTGAAAAACTTTAAACCAAAATCCTTGCATAAACCAGCTTCTTCATTTATAATAAAATCTGTTAGATTAGCAATTTTGTATTTACATTAGTACAACAGTACATAGTAAGACTAGGTAGAATTACAGAAAAGATCTCTGCAAATCAATTTCTGGAGTAGAGACAATTCATCCCCAACCCTATTTAAGCTATCACTCTCCTTTGCTTTCAAACATAAGTGGCCAAAACAACGATAAGCTAAAGGCTTTCCCTTATCTGGGAAAGAGGAGGAGAGAGTGGAACAAAACCTGTTACACACACTTCTCCCATTTTAGGTCTGCGTGACATCCACCTGCTGAACGTGAAGAAGTAAAGCTTTAGGAAAATGATGGCAACATTGGCATGGTGCAGGTTTTGTTCGGCTGTAAACACCAGCCACGGAATAAACCCTTGCTTAGTGGCAGTGGTGACTGCATGTGTAACAACTCCATTTCAGGTTAGAATCAATTCTTACTTCAGTAAGCAACGCCTCTGTAGCACAAATAAAAGACTAACACAGCCTCTAATTTTAGAAAACGCCTTGCACGGGATTTGCACATGATTCTGAGAGGTGACTTGCTTTTTATTTACTGGATCTGTGTTTCCTAGGCTGCTGGATGTTATTTTGAAGAGTTTTAAGAGACAACTAAACTGAGATGAGAAAACATTGCAGAAGTGAGGCACTGGGACCCAGCACAGCTGCGGGGTGGAAAGGGGGAGTGATCTGCTTCCCCACAATGCCTGCTGCTCTGTCCCATGCTGACTGACATGCTCAAGCCTTTACTACTGTGAAAAAGAAGGAAAAGGGAAAAAAAGTACCAACAGTACTTTAACTTACGTTAAATTACAACTTAATCTAGTTAAATAAGAGCCTGAAACAATTAAGTTCCCATAGAAAAAAAAAAAAAAAGGCTTCTAATCAGGACGAGGAGGTTTGGCTTTCAGTGATTTTTGAATTACAACTTCATACAAGCTCTAACGTAAGCGTCCCATCCTGGCCCAGCCGCCCGGCAGATCCCCTCCACACAGCCCCAGGCTGGCTCCCCAGCACCCGCATGCTGCACCAGCACCTCTCTGTTCACGTCCAGGGTGGAAACAATGAGCCACAGCGAGCCAGCAGCTCTCCAGCTTCCTCAGGCAGAGTTGCATTTTTAAGTCATTACGGTTTTGATTATTAATTTGACTTGTGTAAACCGTGAACAAACTGTCTGTGCTGTAGAAGATGGCCGGGGGAGCCAGCATGCAGAACAGCAGCCCTGAGCTTGCTGAAACCATGCTCCCAAGATTTCATTTCGCGAGGTACGCAAAGACAACGCTTTTTGAAGAGTTCCTTAGTACAACAGTTCCCCAAGAAGCAGGGCCTCAGCATTTAACCACTGAAGATGCGAACGCAATGAAGTTCAGTTACGGCAGGAGGGTCAGGAACGGGGCTGAACAGCGCCAGGGTTTGGAAACGGCTGCTCCTGCTGGTGCAGCTGAATTGGAACCCCAGCCGTAGGATTCATGCCAAGATGCACTGCTTTACATACAAAATGTAAGAAAAGCCAAGTACTGTACACCAGCTAACCTCCTGACTCACTGCCTCTGCCCCCACAGAGATTGTTAATGTTTGGTAGGGGATTTTTTTTTTTATTACAAACATGTATCACGCTGACCAGCATTGCACTTTGAACACCTTCCTTCACAGCCTCCTCCTGAAGGAACCTGCACTTTCTCCTCTCCACTTCTTTTCCCTTTTCAGTTTTGCAGCCATTAGCCTCTCCACTGGGTTGTTCGTTTGGGTTTTTGTTCTGGTTTTTTCCCTGTGATTTTATGAGAAAATGACAGCCAATGCACGAGAGTTTTACAGTAGAAGTGGCTTAACAAATTGGAAGTGATTTTTCTTCTCTGATTTAGTGGTGAAAAAGGCAAGGCAGTACACAGACCCAGGAGAGCTGGAGGGAGGATGCTCATTAGCAGAGACACACCAGAGAAGAGTTATACTTACTCAGGCCTACACTTCACCCGAGCTGTTTAACTTCGCGGAAGCATTAGGAAGCACTCTCCAGCAGTAGCTTTCTATTGCCTATTTATTTCTGAATCACACTCAATTGTGTCATAGATTATTTCCATTTTCCCCATTATTCAAAATTCACAGTTCCTGTCCTTGCGCTAGCCTGGATTCTACTTTGAAAAAAATACTTCTGGATATCAGAAAAAAAAAAAAAACAAAAAAACAAACAACCCTGCCTGAAAAAAAGTATTAAATTTTAGTCTGGGCTAATGTTTGAATGCTTCAGAAAGTGTTTTCTTTCTATTGAGAGAGAAAAAAAAAATCACACAAAGAAAAAGCCTTCTGCTTGCTTCTCTGGATGGGCTTAAGGTTTATTTTCTGTTTCTCCCAGATCTCTAGGATTCCAATAGCCCTGAAGGGTTCAGCAGTACAGGTCTGTCTCACTTGCACTTCCCATGAGAGGCAAAGTCCACCTTCAATATATGCTGGCTGTGAAGAGATCCCTCATGCCAGTAACTCCACCAGTTCTGAAAGTACCAGCCTCAGTCATGCTTGCACAGCACAACGCATTCGCGTGGTTTGCTCAAGAACACTACAGAGAGAAGCAACCCTTCTTGAACTGCAGTGTTTGCACAGCAACTGGTATTTTTCACATGCATCAGGGCTGCTGCACATCTGTCACCACGGCTGTGCCCCTACTGCAGGTGTTCGGTGCTCCCCAGACATACTGGATGTAACTGGTGCACATGTTGGATGTGTTGCGCTGCTGCTCTGGGCTGGACAGGACAGCCACCTCCTTTCAGAGCCACCACTCCTGCTGCTCTTCCGCTGCACAGCTGCTCTGTACACTCCGAGCAATTCTGGGCAAGTGTACAGAACCGCTGTGCTTAGAAAGCATCAAAGGAAAGATTTTTCCATGAACACTACAAATGATTAACTAATAAATTACATCAAATTCAGTGTGTTAGAAGCAACCAGAATCCCACATTTTCAAGTACTCTGGCCTGGACGGTAAAGTAGGGAGCACTGCCTCTCGTCTAGACCATGTGCAACGACCCTAGTTAGACAAGTGTTTCCATCTCTTCTCTGCACCTCTTCTCCGTTTTCATATATACTGTCTACAGTAAGAGCCACAGAAATCTTGCTTGGGCGTCTGTCTCTCTTCACTGAGAGAGATGTCTGTCTGAACGTGGCCCCAGGAATCTAGAGTTAATGAACACTTTACAGTCACATTTTTTAAAATGCACATAAATAAGAGGCCTGCTTAACTGATATTTTTCTGCACATGCTACTATAATAGGAAACCAAGTTAATTAAAAAATTAGTAACTATAGCTAATAGGGGAAGTGGAATAGATCAATCCAAAATGCACACAACTGTTACTGTAAACTTGCACTATGACAAAGAGAAGCACTAGTTTTCCAGAGTTGTCACCCTAAAACATTTTGATATGGATTAATTTACTATTACATCACTAAAAATAAACTGAATGTAGTACATCATGCACTACACAGCTGTTAGCTCATTTTGATCAAAAACCAAAACAAAATCCTGCTAACAGATCAGGACTGCCCTGTAGCTCACTGGTAGAAGAATGAAGGCCATTATTGCAATTTGGTTAGAAACTGGAGTTCTGAGAGACAATTTATATTATTAGCACTGCCTTCAGATGGCATCTGTGACCCTTAACCAGCCCCCATAACCTCTCCATGCCTCAGATGGAAGGCATGGAGGAGGTTACTTCTGAGGAAGTAACACCTACCTCTGTTCCAAGCTGGAATCTCTGAATGATTATCTGTGCAATGCTTTGGTTTTACTAATAAGTGTTGATAAAATATACTCTCACGGTGCAGTATTTTTCAGTCATATATACCATCCCAATGCCCCTATGGAACAAGCTTGAAAAGTGCACTCTGTATTGTACAATATTGTAGACAAAAATGCAGGACAGTAATTTGAAACAGAGCTAAAAAAGTTATCAGATGACAAAACAAGGGGAAAACAGGGAAAACTCAACTTCTCAGTTATAGCACCCACTATGTCTCAGACATTTTCCCTCACGGACCCCATGACAGACCTTGCTACTACAGACCAGGAAACAGAGAGACTACATCCTAGGACAGCCACTCTAAATATGCCATCACATTAATTAAACTTTATTTTAATTCACTGTATGAGTAATATTGCAATGGAAAGTCTAGATAATAGGCTCATTATCTTTTCCACTCTTTGACCAGTAAGCTGTTGAATTTGAGCAAAAGTATTTGAAATAACCTTAATTTGTCTCATTTTTTTACTGGGTTATCTGGTTGGCATGAGACAATCTGTTTCTGATACATAAAGCAACAATTCTATAACAAGTACTAACCTGAAATTTTCCCTTTTGTACCTACTGCACCATAAAGTGGTTCATTCAATCAAGGATGGCTTTCAAGCAGATAGCAGAGCTGCAGCCATGACCAAGTGACAATAACGGGACTAGACAGCTTAAAAATTGTTTCTGCTTCATACCCAAGCTGACACCCCACTGAGATCCTTCCACATTTGCCTCCCTTTACAGTACTGCTCATCACAAATAACAACATTAATGAGATTTCTATTGGGATCGCAATACATTTTTCTATTGGGACCATTTGGACACTACTATTTGCCTAATTATTCCTCTCCTAATTAATTCTACTGGCAGTTGCAGATCTTCAGTTACATAAATACTCTCCTGTGTTTGCTCAATTAAGTGGAAAGATTCCTGTAACCTCATACGTTAACATTAGGATAAAAACAGCTACATAACCTCCATCCAATACAGAAAATATTGGAACTCTTTAAAGAAAAAGCATATCAAAGCACCTTAGACATCTATTTTTTCCCCACTCTAAGTAGCTTCCTGTAATTTTCAAAAGTATACTACAGGTTTTTTTCCATCTTTCAGAGCTGGTAAAAGGTATCAGATCACCGATGAGTACAAAATAGCATCTTTGGATAGCTACCTGATCAGGAACTTTAACACAACTTTACTACACTGAATGATAACACTGATGTCTTTAAAGGTTTAGGGAATAAAAGAATTCAGCACTCCGTTACATTATTTAGCACTTACATGAATAGCTAGGAATGACAAAAAAGTACTTGTGTGTAAGCCTATGTACGTTGTGTTCACAGCTTCCATTCCAGTGGAGACACAGACAACTGATTTACCCAGCTCTTTGGGGAACCCGCAGCACTGTCAATGTTGGCTTTGTCTCATGAAGCCTGGTCGAAATCCACTTTTAGGAGATCCACAGAAAAACTGATTTCTCCCAGCAGGAAAAAGAGCCTGATTCTGCAAAAGGCCAAACCCTCCACAGCCGCCCACATGGCAGCACACTTTGAATAAGAGGGAACTGACCGCTCCAGCTGCGGAACTGGCAGACCGCTTATCATGCCCAGCACTCCTCCCCAGCCTGCCCATTCCATGGCATGTATTAGGTTCAACGCTTCAGATGTGCACATTTTTGGGAACAATTAAAAACAACATAGCCGAGCATCTTCAGTAACTCCACGTCACCAGTTTCCGTACTTTCCGATGCGTGCACAACCACCGTGTTTGGTTTGGCTCAGGACTAGTAATTTACATAAAACTTGCCTTTCGAGGCCAGAATTAGATGCCAGCAGGTAAATACTATTAGCGCTACAGACAGAACTAGCTTTTACAAAATGACAATCTAAAACGTGTGGATGTGTTTACGACTAGTAGCTCCTTCACATTCCATCCAGAGTTACAGAGAGGGTCTCAGGGTGCCTGGTTATGACTATCATTCAGTTATATCATGGATTTGATAATTCTAAATAGTCATATCAAGAAAGATTGCTATCATGACATAGTAAAAGTAGAAAAAGTGCTTTAACGATGCCATTGCATTTTGTCAGTTTTCATGATTGCTGTACTTTTAAAACAAACACCTTACGACACATGTACAGACCGCTCACAATGTCTCTGTTGACTCTGTTATCACAGACTTATTTGAGTTGCCAGCTGGAAGCCATCACCTTTGAAAGAGCTGGTTAAGGATTTTAACCAGGTGCCAGTTTAGAGCTCCAACTTTAATATTCAAAAGGAGTAACAATTGGTAACTACCAGCCTCCGAGGCTACATGACACCTTTTATTTCTTAAG
This sequence comes from Syrrhaptes paradoxus, assembly GCA_013400615.1. NCBI lineage: Eukaryota > Metazoa > Chordata > Aves > Pterocliformes > Pteroclidae > Syrrhaptes > Syrrhaptes paradoxus. Next base: position 21,319 of record VZTO01017077.1, on the reverse strand, counting down.
AACATAAACAGGATTATTTAACGTTACAAAACTGAATGAGACTTCCCATTCTCTGGGACTGTAAAATTATTTCAGTATGGATTAGCTCTACATTTTCCAAACAGGATCAAGATTATCAGCTCTAGTCAATGAAAAAGCTTCCAGCTGTGTCAGTTAAGGCTGCAATTAAGAAACAATCGTGCCAATTAACAACGGAGCCTCCCAATCCTTGCTATTCAGGACTTACTTGCAGAGTTTTTTTCCACACTTACTAACTTCTACAGCCACATTTTTAAATTTCAGTTCCTTATATGTATGTGTTTAGAATACAGCACGTTTGATTTAAGCCTACTTGATTCGGTATTTTGCTTCAAATACAAGGCAGAGAACAGGTTTATTGCTCTGCTACAAGCCAACTTTGGCCTCTCTCCTAGAACACATACACCCTCTTGAACCTCTCCCCTTCACCCAGATCAGCCCATAATCCTCCAAACACATTTCAGCAGGAATGACAAAACTCAAACTCAGCTGGAACTTTTAAAATAGCTTCTTGCAAATACCTGTATACTCTATTAAAAGATGCACTTTTTTCCTCCTAAACCATCTTGCCCATATTCCATGGGCTATGCTTTCCTCTGACCACCTGTAGAGATGGTCATCTTACTACCTTTGTTGCCAGCCTGATCTGTCTTCCTGAGATGTCTGACTGGTATACATCTAATAGAACTTTGAACTTGGATTTTATCTCAACTTTTATTTAACTTTGAAGTGCAATGCTTTTATTTCAGACTTGAAGGGTTGCGGGAGTTAGAGGTGGGGAGACACTAGTATTTCCATCAGCTGTTTTTTTTTAAAAGGTATTATCTCTGTTTTTTAAAAAATTATGGTATGTCTCCAATATATGGTTTGGACATGCAGTCAGTTAATAGATAACTACCTGAACTTGTTTCATTCATTTCTGAGGCAGAGGAGGCAAGAATCTTCCGTTACGCTGTGAAACCTCAAGCTGAAAATTGCAATTCAGGTACAGTGCTCCTTCCTTAAAGGGAAAACAGGAAGAAAAAAAAAATTAATCTGATGACAACCAGGAAAGAGGCTAGCAATTTGTGGTGAGCTAAAGTCAGTATAAAAATTCAGATATGGATCATCTTCCTGAACTGTGTCTTGTACTGTGGCAATTGACAAAATTAAAATCTACGTGTTCCCAGAAGTGCAGTTCTTCACAAAACCTGAAATAAGTCCTGTCCATCCCCAATGAATCTTCACTGACCACTGGTTAAAACAAGCATTGGTAAGAACGTAGTCTGGGTTAGACTACATTAAAAGAGGCTTTAGCTCGGTATAAAAGCCTGATAATAAACATACTGTAAAACAAGATATAAGAATAGCTCTTGTTGTAAAAACACTAAAACAAGTGGATGTATATCTTTTGCAAAGTTAAGCTGAACTAGAAGATGAGATTAGCCACTGGAACTTGCCATCTGCCTCTCTGCCAGGGTGGTATCACCTGCATCACAGAGTCAGCAGACTGCTTCATGCAAGCACCATCTTATCATTCAGGCAAAAATTCAGACAAGTTAGCTCAGATCATCAATTTACATGATTAAGCTTATCTTGCTCATTTTGCCTGAAGCAGGTTACAGGACACTCATGTCATCCTTCCGGATGCCTCGCAAAAGGCAGCAGCAGTTACCGATGGGGAGAAGATCAGGAGAAGCTGCAAAGTCAGCGGGAAACAAGCATCCAGCTTGGGTTAGGAATGAACATTTCCATAGCAACAACCAACTCAATCATCCCCATTTTCAGAGCTGAAGTTTAATTTAATTAAAAAAGAAGCATAAAATGTTAATTTGGGCCTGGTACAAAGGTTAATTAATCTGTTTCAAAAAACTGATAGACCATACATGAAATAAACAACCACTGAAGATTTAGTGTTAGTTTTTGGGCATTTCTGTTGATATATTGGGTGCTATACATTTACTCATTTCTGCATGTAAGAAACAAAGGTGAATTCCACCCAATCTGCTGAAATACCTCTGTACTGAAACAAAAAAAGTTGAATTTTAACTAAAAATAGTAGTAGTAATAATAATAATGCAAAAGTAACAGTGAATTGCCTAAAAAAAACCCAAGACCCCCAAACCAAAGAATTTTGCAAGCATCTATTCTCCCTAGTTTTTCAAGGGTTGTTGTTACTGTTTTGCATCAGGAATGAACGTGCTCCATAGAGTTTAAAGACAAGTGATCCCCTTCCCTTTCACCATATAAACAAGACCATTTACAAGAGCTGGTTCAAATTCAAGATTACCGTCATTTACCAACAACTAATCCAAGCTGTGCATTAACCACACCACAGAATAGTTCCTAAATTTCATATGTGTGCATTGACATTTTCTCTGCAGGTAAAGGATGGAATTCACTGGTTTATTTTGTCCAACTATTTGTTAACTAAAAGCATTTTCCCTTACAATCTTAATACAGACAACAAACTGCTATTGTCATAAACTTCTGTAATCATCATTGAAACAAGTATCCTACACACACATTTAACTTTTAAACACTGCAACATCATAGAATTTACTGGCAACCCAAATATTACCAAAATACGCATTCAAAGAAATATAAATGATGAGATGAGAGCAAAGCGAACTGTGAAGATCAGAATCCATGCTAGGGCAACAGATGAAGGCAGGTAATCAAAACAAACTATCACACCTTGGAACACTTCACCTACCAGTTTCTTAACTCTAAATTTCCTAATACACATGATTTCATGTAGATTTCTAAATTTTTGAAAGAAAAAAATACAAGACATACCACAAAGATGATGTGAAAAAGTGAACTGAAAATTCTTGAAATATCACTGAAGAACAGTCACACCATACACGCTCCTCCTACACCCCCTGCATTGACTGTGGCACCTGGCTATAACAGGATCCAAATCCACCGGCACAGAACAAGAATTAACCAAGCAAACACTTGCTGCAGCATTAGGAGATTGGAACTGGCTTGCTGCTCATGCGAGATGAGCGCTGGGCAGAGCACAAGCAACGTGAAAGCAGCACATCCTCCTGTCAGCAGCAGCAAGTCCTCAGCTCAGCTAGCTTCCGCTGTTCACAAGCAGGTAAAAGAACAGGTAAGAAAGTGCAGTGCCGAAGGGGATACAACTGCAGATTTCCCTAATTCAGCTGAAATGAGACATCACTAGCAACTGTTAGATGTTTAATTTTTGGTATCCTTATCATCAGCAGCAAAGTCAATATTTCAACAAATACTGTATTTTACTGTCTGAAACATGGCTTTACATACCATTTCAGGGGAATGATGATCGTTTGCTGTGTTCAGAGAGACAGATTTAGAACAACTGCTATTCCACAGAATCCTTGAAAGCATCTGGAATAACCAGCTAATGAACATTTCAGCTGAAAGCTTTACAGGACATTTTGAAGCTTTCACATACTGCAGAAGAGACCTTAGACTCTGAAATGTATGATGACAGCATTTGTATGTATCTGTGTAAGACGAATTACCCTCTTTAAGTATTTTTTAATGAGTTCTGAATGTCGGTGCCTCTTAAATGCCAGCAGTCATCAGGTTCAGCTGATCACAATTTAGTCCATTTGTTTGTGAAATAAACAGCTTAGAATAACCCTTCTTGCTTCAGAATGCTACTTGAATAAGAAGGCTGGCAAGCTGCTCATACAAAAAAAATAAATATCTGCTCATTTTCAGCAGTCGCTCATTTTGTTGTCAGTCACCGAGACTATTATCAGTGGCTTGTCATCCTGACCTAGGACACCAGGACAATCCGTAAATTGACTCAAGGTTCTGTTTTTATAATAAACTCATACCAAACCAAACTATATAGTTACAGTACCTATGATAACTGTGTAAAATTGCAAACTTCACATCATCTTTTAAGAGGTCAAGGCTGGTGCCTTCTCCGCTTGTACAAGCAAATTTTCACATTCTGATCTGATAATAAGATTTTTTAAAAAGGGCAGCAGAATAAGACAGAAATCAGGGACCTAAGATTGCAGAGGATGGATCAGGTAACCCTAATAATTATTTTCTAGAATTAAACAATACTAAATGCTATTGATAGAAACAAGTAAATTTTTTTGCTTAACAGTACTGATTAGAAAAAAGTTTTTAAAACAAAAAAGGAAAGAAAAAGAGAAACCAAGAAGGGCAGCTAAGCACTAAAGTCCACAGGCAGCCTGCAGGAGACAGACACCTCATTTTCATTTGTATCCTTAAAAATCACTCTTACTGCCAAGGCTACAGCGTTGATCTGCCCTATTCACAGCCACTAGAGGCCAGAGCCAAATATTATTGCAGTACCGCAAGCTCTGGCAATAGTAGGTAAAGGCACTGCTTTATTAGTGGCATTCCCATCCTTGAATCTTCAGTAGAAGAAAATCACCAATGACAACTAAGTTGGAATAAACACAAAGGGCATTCAAACAACCAGCTGAAGTGCCCAAAGGAGACAGACATTAACCACCCTCACACTCATCCTCAGGATTGACCTGAAACACCTTTGTGTCCAACATCCACATTTGACAGTTCTTCCCTTGAATGTTGTTTTGTTAAAAATCAGAAGCATAAAATAAGAGTGCCTGGTGCAGTTACTGAGCCTAAATATAGCCCCCTAACAATTGTTTGATTCATTTGCCACTGTCATGCACAAAGACTTTCGTCTTAGGTCAGAACAAAAGAATTCCAGTCTCATGCCTGTGTTAGATACAGAGAGATTCTGAAATTACATAAGGACAATAACTATTAATTATATGCTGGAAGATTATTTATGAAGAGCAGGCAGTTCAGGGGAGGAGAGAAGGGGGAGAGAAGTCAAATTGCTTTCCAAGAATAAAAAATAAAAACTTTTTTAAGAACAGTATACTTCCCCTTTTTATCTTTGCTTCTCTCCCAAGACCAAAGGCAAAGATCTTGTGTTATGACTCTGTCACGACAAAATTATTTTATATGTATAAAATTAAAGTATTATTATTCTCCAAAATAATAAAACTACAAAGTCTAAAATAAAAAAAAAATCCAAAGTTTCCGTCAATTCAACTGCAAGCCACATAAAATGCTATCAGACAACATCAGTTCAGTTGTTCTGCCAGATTACAAAGGTTTACAATCAAGAACAGCACGCTTGAAAGATTCCTGTAACAGCTTCACCACAGCTGAGGAGTTTAGCAGGACACAAGCAAGTTCAGCGATCACCATTTCGGGAATCGGATAAAGAAACCAACTCCCTGAAAACTCTGTGTTACAGTTTCAGTTTATTACCTACTAGAACAAGAAAATAAGACAGACCTTTAAAAAAGCCTCTCAAAACACTGGAGTTGTCGGGAACGAGTCATTCTACCTCCCATATGGGACTGGATGGAAACGGCAGGTCCCACCCGCCTGCGGATCCAGCCCAAGAGCACACACCCAGAGGTGGCAATGGGGTGAGGAAGGTGAGCGGTTGTTCCCAGTGTTGCTGTACACAGCGGGTCATAACAGTTCCTCTTCTGCAGACTGCAGTCTGGGAGGTTGGAAATAATCAGATAGATGTTGTTGTTGTTGTTGTTGAATTATAGGTCTAACTTAGAACTTTAGGATATTGTTTCATTACAAGCTATTTTTATTACACCTCTTCTACTATATAAAACTACTGTCTTTAAAGTTAAGTTTAAAGCAATATAGAAGTAACTTTTTTTAAAAGTACTTTATCCTCAAAGCACAAGTAAGGCTATGTAAACAAACATGCACTTGTTAGCCTACAGAAACCAGTAAGCCTTTTGTCTAGGTGCTTTAGTTTCCTTTTTTCTTTCTTTTTTTTTCTTTTTTTTTTTTGAAAATGCTGACACATTTGTTAGGTACCAACAGGTTGAACAGCCTTTCATCTCTCTTTTCACTACCTACCATCATTACCTTCACAGTATTAAGACTCCAGTCAAAAATAAATGAGGCTCTTCAATTTGACAACATACTTTTCCCCCTGCCTCCAACAGCTGTAACATAATAATAATAATAATATGGTAACTGACAAGTCAACTCCACAAATTTCTATTAATTTAGAATTAAAAACAGTGACTGCACCATATCATCTTATTCCCTGTGCTGTTCTATCTCCCCTCTTTTTGATAGCACAAAACACCTATCATGCATGCTTAGAATCCTGTGTATTCCCAGTGAAACTGTAGAATATGGCAGCACCCAAGCATCCACAATTACCTGCACTGAGACACAAATGGCTGATAATTTATCAGCCAGTTTGCTTGTGCACAGTGGGTATTACAAATCACACACATGGTAACAAAGGAGTGTGTGCAGGTGTCTAGGGGATAAAAATTTATGTGAATCTAAAACAGAAAACACATGCTTTTAACCTAGGGGGGAAAAAAAAAATCAAACCCCACAGCTGTCTTCAAGAAACTACAGCATGTCAAATTCGGCTTTGCTTATGCTGAAGATCTTTCTTGGAAGGGCTGCAGCTATGTATTTTTTCCTTCCAATTTAAGCTTTTTCTGAAGATGGGCTAGAAGAGAACTAAGACTGCAGTCTTTTGACTAGTATTTCACAGAGAAAATAACTTCACCTGAGAAGCTTGTGAGGAAGATATTCAAGTCCATGGCTTCTCTGCTACCTGTGCTCCTTCTCCCACCACGACTGCAGATTGTTACTGGTATTAATGGCACAGATGAGAGCCAACCTAAGAAAAGGAATTAAAAAACCTGTAATACTTTATATCCCATTACTCTAAGTGTCACATGCAAACCCAAGGTAGTATTAATAGCCCTGTGCTACATGCAGGGGAACTAAAATAACATCTTGCATATTGCATGTCTAGTACGAGTGATCAGATTTGTGAAAACTACTGTAAAACAGGTACTGCATCACCAGTGGCAAAAATTCCTTCCAGAGGAAAAGCCAGCAGGGAGAAGACTGCAGAAGCTTGTGTGAGGTTTCCAGGTACTATGCAGTACCAAAGGAAAAGCTCACACCAGCAAGCATAAGAGGAACCCCACATAAACACAGAAAATATTATGTGTGACAAACACAGAGGTCATTTGCCTCCAGACATACGGGTACCTAAATGAGATAACTTAATTTCTTGAATAAAATGTTTTAACAGTCACATAACGTCTAAAGCTATAGTTTGTTTTGTCTGCTTATGTTTCTAGAATGGTAAAAAAAAAGGCTCATTAACCAAATGTTCAGCTGATGCTAGGTACTGATTAGCTCAGCACTCCTTCAGCTGTATTTTGACATGTTGTGCAAAGCTAGTGACTGTGAAGGGGCTCAGTGGCGAACAGAACCTGCCTGTGAATGTGTTTCTCTGCAGCTGTCTCGGCTGCGCTGCCAGGAGAAGGCAAAACGCAGCAACACCCCACGCTCGATTCACTGCCAGCGAGCCACCCCTGTACGCATGAAACCAGAAACCACAAATGTAAAAGTATATGCAAAGAGCTTGCGTCATAAAGAAAAGACTACTTTGAACAATATTCTGTTCCTCCTCTTAACAGGTAGGCTAAAGTGCTCAGAAGCAAGTGCTTAAAGACTTGCCTGCACTTCGGCACGTCTAAGTGTGTGAACGTGGTCAGATTTGCTGAAGAACTTGGTGTTCAGCAGTTTGCACTGGGGGTAAGTGTTCTCAATGTATGCTCAGAAATAAAGCAAAATTAGGCGTTTTATGGTTTTGCAGTTTGGGTGGGGTTTTTTTTAAGATGTATAGGGAAATTCTAGTGGCAAGCACTTTACATGATTAGAACACACTGTTTGCCCTATCACTGCATACAATGAGAAATTAATTGTATTTGGAATAAGAAAAGTTATTGATGATTCAAGATGCAGCATTTTCCCTAAACAACCAGGTTTTGAAATCATGATTACAGAGAGATATCCATCTTTCAGATGAAGTAAGAATATTAAAATTTTCTGTATTTCAATTGCAAGAAAAACAAACAAACAAAAAACTCCCAAAACAACCCAAACCTGAAAGCCAGAAAATCTCATTTGAGCTTTGAAAGTGTGCAAGCCCATGGCATTAAGGTCTGATTAGTGGTTTCCTGCTACTTTGGTTTGTCAGTATTGAATGGAAAATTATCTTCATGGAGGGGAAAATAATTCTTAATGGGGATAATTTAAATGTGGTTTAATGAACCTCCTACAATATACACTTACAGAACTGCACAAAGACATACAACCTTGACACAAAATAGATGAGGTTATATGATCTCCTAATTTTTATCTGACAACAAAATGGCATGTAACCCATAACAGCAATAGCACAGACCATCTCACAGCTGACACTGGGACACAGTTAAGGCATTTTTAGATGGCTGACAAACCTCCACGTACCCAATTGCTGCAGCTTGTCAACATTTATCTTGGCTCTGCAGTGGTAGAATTCACATCGTTTAATTGAGGTAAACAACCGAACAGTGAAAATTCATTCCAGTGATTCAAATACAGATTAGAGGCTGAAATTAAATAACTAAAAATTAAACAGATTCTGCTGAACTATAAGTATGGAGGAAAAAGAAAGATGTTAACAGGAACAAATGAGTTAAAAGCTTGATCTACCAAAGCTTATACCAGAGCTGCTGTACACAGGTTTAATTTACCAGTCTCTGTCTCCACTCTCTTTTGCTCTTGTCTTACACCACTAAGAGTTACTGACTGGTATTCCCACGATGCCTGTGAGACTACTTTAGTCAATGTCAGTTTTCCAACACATCTGACATGCTATTGGTACCAGGCTAGAATTATTTCATACTGACAGCCCAGAGCAGGGCGTGAGGAATATATCCTGACCTTCCTGACCTGTTGGAAAGAATCAGCACAGGCTGAGCTGATACTTACCTTCTTCTGTAACTACCATCTAGGCCTCAACCGACTTAGGCTTGCAAAGCTTGGTAGATCAGCAGCAAAGGACAGGAATAACCAAAACAGCAAGAAGGTCTAAGCTGTACGGCATTTTCCTCTGGGTGTACTGTGGAGTTGCGTAGTATCTCCTCACAAGAGTTCAAAGCAGAAACTAGTCAGGGTAAGCACTAATTCCACACATCTCATGGATGATGGCCTATCTACAAAACAACACCTGAATTTTCAGAATTTTGTTCTCGTTATTTGCAGAATAGTTACTTGCTTTCAATAATGAAAGCAACAGAGTCAATGTCATGGTTCCCCCCCTCCCTCAATTACACTAGAGTTTTGTGTTTTTTGACAGAAGTTCTTTTCTTGCCAAGAACATGTAGATAGAAGTAATGACTAATTGGTCAATGATCACTTCTGAACATTCAACTACCTAATGCACCTCCTAAAAAGCAACGTCTCACCTTCACTTGTGTACACATCCTAGTAATACACATGGAAGTCAACGAAATATACACCAGTTGGAAGAGCAGACCTAAGAACCTCCTTCATCTCCCCCAAAGATAAACTATAAGTACACATTGCTGAAATATTACAGCATTACATATTGATGCTAGGCTAAAAAAATAGTTTTAGAGGCTAGTTTCACTATATGTTATTGAAAATGTGCCACAGCAAATTTGTGTAACTCCCTCATGTGCAGTTGTCATTACGTGGCACCCAAAAGAGGTAACCATTTCATATCAAGGTAACTTTTAATTCCCAGACTAACTGGTTTATAGCACCTGCATCTATAATATCTTCCTTTCTAGCTGTGTTCTGTGGCCTTGTTCACTATGCAGCATGCATGTATCATACGCAGATACACCTCCTGACTTGATGACTTCTTTTAAAATGGTCTATACTGTGCCTTTCCACAGGAAGAAAACGCAGAGCATCCTTTACAAGAGTCACTCAATGAGTGCTCAGCATATAGCCCATTTCCTAACTTGCCTTATGAGGAATGCAACAACATAGATAAAACTGTAGCCTTACAGAAGCACCGTGCATGGACATTCAGGTGCAAAAACCCCACAAATATTCTACTAATGAAAATGAAAGGTAAGTTTAAGATTTGCACACTTGTTTTTACTAAATCAAAAGAGCAAAGGACTAACTTCTTAAGCAAGAAAAGTTACCAAAGGACAAATTTAATACAGACCATTCAAACAAGCACTGGAAACACCACATGTCATCTGTCAGGGAGCTTATCCTTTGGAAAGTGGGGTGCTTGTTTCCCAGATGTACCATGTTCTGTTGTGTGGTCACAGATCAGTGTCCTCAAATACTTCCAAGCCTGACAGGTGAGCAACAGGGGATCGGTTTTTGTCTGTGGGTAAGACAGCATTTTAAAAACAATTGCAAACAAGACTACAGGATATGAAACACCATAAAGCTAAATTCAGGGACTTCTCAGAAACAGCAGCTCAAGTTACTCAGCAGCACAAAGGGCCTCTGTGTTTAAGAACCTGTTTTTTAAAGAGACACCACTTGTATCTTCCCTGCAACCCAACTGCTGTTACTCACGGTTGGACTTTGGTACCAAAAGAAGTGGCTGCTTGCTACCAGATTGTCCAACAGATCTGATAATTGGGCTGGAGATGGAAGGAGGGATGAACAATTACCAATTTGACTAGCAAATCAGAATTTGATTTAAGTAAAAGACTGCTTTTCCTCTGTTCCAAACCACCGAGTCGTAGACAGGAGATTCCGAGATCCCTTTCTTCTCTATTTCCATTATCCAGTGCATCCAGCCCTTAGGTACCTGGGAGATGGGATCAGAGTTCAGTTCCTCAACACTAGCTTTTCTAACTTGCATTAATACTTAATACTTAACCTCTCCCCTTTCCTTAGGGTGGTGGCTGGCTCCCAGCGTTGTCTGCATTAGCTGTCCAACCCCCTCCATCTCAGCAGAGGAAGCTCAGCAACACCAGCGTTAGCAGCAGCCCGCAGCATGATGTGAGTGATGCTGGGCTGGATGCAGCAGCTTTCCTGTGCTCCCTTTGCTGTAGCCTTGTGAATCCAAGTAGATGTTGGAAAACTGCAGGAAGTGCTAATAAAATCTGTTCACTGCCTCCTAAGTCCTCTTGAAAGATGTGTATACAGAAATTCAGCCATTTCACTTAGCCACACCGTACAGCTGGCACTACAGAGCAGTTTACAGAAAGGCAGAGGAGCACAAAACACAGAACCTTTTCCTGGCAGAGACAGGCCACAGGTAAACGATTCGACAGAAAAGGCTTGGTTTCACCCAGTTCTCTTGCACAAACCGGAGCGAAAGCCTCAGGACATCACCTCACACCTGCAGCGGAGGAGGGGGATGAGGAAAGAACACTAAAAATGAAAGCTGAGGAAGTGCTACAAATGCTTCGACTTTATCTTGCATCTCTGCCGCTTGGCTGGGAGAGCTGTTGCTAACAAACTCTGCCCGCTCCGGCCCCGCAGAGTAAGCCCCGCTCTCTGTTACAACAGACTCACCGAGCAGTAGGGCAAGAGGCAGCAAATTAGAGTACCCAAGGACTGTCCCCCCTCAAGCCAAGAGGAAAAGGTTGCCTGAGAACGTACAACTCCCTGAAATTAAGCTGTGTCTTGGCAGAAAACCTTACTCTACAGACGTTTCATGCAAACTTCTGTTACATTAGTTCTCGTTTCCAAAGCAACAGAACATGGTTCAAATTCCTGCTGGTGTACTGTCCGATAAAAATCTTTTAAAACTGTGTGATCACTGTAAGAAGGAAAGCAGAGACACCAAAGTGAGGCAATTTCAAAAGGAACTAAACCAAAGGCAGAAATTAAATTAAACCCCCTCCTAAAAGAAAACAAGTAATGGGTTTACAATTAAAATCCCTTACAGGTTTTTGTTTTTTCTTAACTAAAAAAAAAAAAGTTTTCCCTTTCTGTGTGACCTATGTATTAAATTCAGCACTGACAAGACTGTATCTAAGGGTCTAAATATCTCACCTGTCCCAGCATTAACTCTTTTTATTGGAAATTAAGGGTGTGCCTGAGCCCAAGGAAAAGTTTTGCAAAAATACCTGCTGCTTAAGATATGAAATGGAAAAGCTAACACACTACCTCTTCAGCTCCTATTCTAATGCAGAGCAATGTTGAATTTGGAACAAAACCCAGAAACTTAATAAAATTAACAACTTTGGTGTTCTGAGAACTGATATGCTTGAGTAAGCCCTGAGCAGGCCACAGGGTTCAGTAGCATGCTATGATCATAAAAAAGTAATATTAAAGTGAATGATCCCTAGTGAGCCAAGGTACTGAGAAAATCCTCCACGTATAATTAAAAGGAATAAGTTAATAAGGATGTCTGATTAATCAAGGTCCATCAATAGGATAATTGTTACAGCTTTAGGTTTCACCTTCAAAAACAGCATTAAAACGAAAAGCCTTGCATGCAGATTTCAGCAGTAAGTGGGACTTACACCTCCAACACTAAACCCTGATTCATTTGTGGTGAATGGGAAAATTCTTCTCCAATTACAAAAAACAATTGGCCAAGAAGTCATGAACCCTTTGTCACAGGAGTCAGTCGCACCTGGAAATTATAAGATAAGCCCTTTTGGGGTTTTGCAACAATACACGAGATCCATAAAATAAATAATTGCATGTACAAACATGTTACTGGTAGGAATTCTGCAGTCCTGCCCAATGCAAAACATCCAGCAGAATTTCATTTCCTTGGAAGCTGTGTTTGTACATGAAGAGTGGTTTCAACTCCACCAATGCAGAAAAAAAATAAATCAGAAGGTGGTGACATAGACAAACAGCAAATCACCGAGGCACTTACACCTAACCCCTCTGCTTCCTCACTGCACCCACAGCACAGCCAGAGGAGGGAATGCCTCAGCTGCTTCCCTGGACAGTCAGCTGGCCGTGGCTGCACAGAGCGGTGACTGCAGCAAACTCCCCTACCACCCAAGAAATGCACTGTTGAAGATGGAACCCAGTTATGAACATGGAACTGAAGAACAGAGGCCAATGCTGTTTTATTTCAACAATAATATAACACACAATTTGTCCACCACCTAAAATCCAATGCTGTGATGACAGCATTATGAATATTATATTTCAACACATTAGTATTTCTTCAAATTATTTGTTTTGGATGAGAATTTTATATAGGAGTTACTGGTTTTGACAGATGCATGAACAATTATTTTCCTACTGTGTTAAACAAGTAACTTCACCTTGATTTCTTTGCAATAGGGACTGTAATATCCTAGCCCAGTGTTCGCTCCTGTAAGGAGCACCATGAATGAAGTCAGAGTTGTTTTCATGTCAATACCATCATTTAATTAAACAGTACAGTCACACCCTCTCATTCAAGTTGTGATAAAAAGCCCTGTGGTTAGGGGTAGAGTAGGACAAAATGTAAGAAGGCTCCTCTGGGAAATGGGAGACAAATTTCAGGTCCTATGTAAAAATCTCCTTTACTCAAGAGGAACTTGTTTCCTTATCAAAAAGTATTTATGACCTATGGTCTGCTTTTCCCCAGAGGTGTATATCTCAGCAACAGGCACGTCCATGCCTTTATATACTGTCTAGGCAGTTAGGACAAAGCTTAACCTCCTAAAAATTACTTTTTGCAGAACAATCTTCATTCAGCTGCTTGCTGAGGTCTCTACCTTGCTGCTGATTTTGAGCTTTCTAACGTAAAGCCTGTTTTAGCTTGTGACGCCTTATAGCTTACCCTGTGAAAGGAGTGGTTTAGAATTTCTTAGCACAAACTGCAAACAAAATAGATAGGCTACCTAATTAAACATTAACTTTAGGAAAAACTGACTTCAGTGTGTTCTGAACTGCCCTAATCAACTATCAAGTACCTGGGTTTAAAGCAATATCCTGCTAACCCACATTAACATCTTCACTGAAAATACACAGATTTTAAGTTAACTCAAGTTACTTACTGCATCCTACATGCCAGTTTCATCTCAAAGAAGCTAAAGAGTACTTCTAAGGGGAAAAATATTTTTATTTTATGTATGAGCAGAAATTAAAACAAATTGGGCATGAGAAACACTGTTAGATTTTTTTAACTACATACTATAACTCTCAGCGTTAAAAAGCCGAAGACTTAATCAGACAATCCCAAGCTCTAGACATATATTGTAATACTGAGACCTCTTTCAATCTGCTCATCAACAAATTCATGCATGTCTTAACATCATAGCCCCTTTTTTTTTGAAGCATAAGAATCTTTTCAAGTCTGTAACATCTTTATTCTTCCTTCTGTAAAGAAAACCACTCACAAAAACGCCTTTGCTTTTTTAACTGACAATATTCTTCAAGAACAGTTCAAAGAGACAGGCCCCACTTTCTCCTTTTAAAGAATTATAATTTCCATGATGTTTTATACAATGAGGGAATAGAATATCTTCCATAGCAGATGAATACTACAGGAGATGACTGGGGAAAGCAGCTGTATCATTCAGTTCGCTATATGGCATTTATAGTTAACATAGCAAAGCATACAGTGAAAAAAGAGAACAAAAGTCAGACTCCATTGTCTTCAATATTCTGACAGTTAAATACAGTATGTTCTGGTGGTAGAAAAATAAAGATAGGGGCGGGGGTCCATCCCAAGTTTTCTTAAGGAGTCCAACTTTGCAAAACCAAATTACATCAAAATCCATGCACTTGAAATGAGTACTCAAGAGCTGAAAAGCAGAAATACTCTCATCACACATATTCTGACAAAACTAATGTTGAAAAAAGTTGTAATTCCCAACAGAGCTGCTTCCAACACTGTAAATACTGCTTCTAAAAACATGGGGAAAAATGAAATTTTAATGAGAAAGATACCAACTAATTTAGAGAAACTTCCGAGAGCATCAACTCATTCCTTTACAGAGCCGAACGCTGCACAAGAGGTTTATTATCTGCTGCCCCAGCCCCTGGATCAGAACTGCGAACAGAAAACACAAGCCACAAATACACGGAAAAGGAAAAAGGAGAAGGCACGTAGGACGGCTGGGAAGTCACAAAACTTTCCCTGCCGAAGAACTGAGAGTCCTCTGAAGGCACCGTGCGTTGGTTTAAAAAAAAAAAAAAAAAAATTTCCCTCGGCTTCTGCGCTCTGAAGTCAATCATTCGGTGCAACCTAGCCACCGGCCAGGGCTCTCGGTTGTGCCAGCCCCGGCTGACTCCGCGCTCCGAGCAGTTCCCGGCTGGGGACCGGGGTGGGCGGGGCAGTGCCCACCCCGCGCGGCCGCGGGAGAGCCTCCGCGCCGCCAGCCGCCCCCGGGGGAGCCAGGAGGAGCGCGGAGGAGGCGGGCAGGGCGAAGGGAGGGAAACGCAGGGAACGGCCACAGCTGGGGCCGCGGCCGCGCAGCTGTGCTGCTTTGTGTTTGGTTTTGTGGGCGCCGAGGGGTTGTGAGTCGTGGGTTCGCCCCCAGACCGCTTGGTGCTACTACAGGCAAAGTGAAGGGGGAGAGAAGTTACATTTAAAAAAAAATCAGGGAGCTGGATCTTTGTCTCTCCTGACAGCCTGAATTCTGGCTGCCAGGCAGATTTTAAAACCAACATAGGACACAGGTGTCCTTCGTGTCACTGTCACTGGACCACAGAGCAGCTGTTCTGCTTTCTTGCTGCATAATTCCCCTAAATTTCTGACACACTACAAAATCCACCTGGTTCCACAATTACAGTTGTATGCTTATTGCATATTGACCCCATTAGGTTTTAGTTTGTGCTTTAATACTTTCTCTCAAAACAGAAAATCCAACAGAAACCCCTACCAAGTCCTGTTGGTCATGTTAGCCAATGTGTCAAAAAATTCTGGATACAATGAGCAAATGCAGATTTAATACATTAAACTTGCCATAGTAATCTCCTAGTTGAGGATGCCATTTCCATGATGATGTCTAACACAAGGACCTTCTATATAGCTATTATCTACACTGAGATTTTTGGGCATATTTGCATTCAGAAAGTACCTGATTGCGAGTAAAAATAAAGCCAAAGTCTCCTGGTAGGAATTTCTAGGTATTTGGATCAGACTGTTACTTCTGCATCTGAGATTGCCATTCTCCAGGTCAAATGGATCAAATCTGAATATATTAATGCATAAGCAAATTAAAGAATGATCCTTCATTTTTCCTCAGCAATATCTTAAGTAAAACATGAAAAGACAATGCCTGTGAGACAACTGATTATTTTTTTTAATGGAAGCTGCAGCACCCACAGTTTTTGCAGAGAGCAGACTGTTAAGCCACCATCATAAAAAATGTTTGAGTGTGGGTTGGTTGGTTTTTTTTCTAAGGCACTGCTCCACTCAAGTGTTTCAACACTTACCTGCCTTGGATGACAAGAAATTAGCAAATTCTACAGCATGACCACTTTTGCGGTTAAGATTTACCACATTATCTTGCACTGGACACAGGTTAACAACATACACATGCTCACTACTATTTCTTTTGGCAAGCATCTGTTCTTTTAAATACACTAACATCATCAGAAGTGCCTGGATAATACTTTTGTCTTTTCAAAGGTAAAGTGCATACATAGGGCTTGGACACAGGACAACATCACCACCACATTGGTATTAACCAACAACAAGCAGGCCATTAGCCAGCCACAAACATGGGCTAAAAACAGGTTTTCACGGAGGTCTTCTGCTAATGCATTTTACCTTTCTGTTTCCAAGGTAATAAAACGACATGCTGTTTCATTTAGGAACTACATTCAGCTACTGTGCTGAATACACAAATACACAAAAATTTCAGTAGCTCAGTAGCATGACCAAGCCCTCAAGAATTTATGTCCTCATGATTTGAATGGTATTCTCACTCATCAGTCAGATCAAAAAGTTGTATTACTATGCTATGGTGCAGTAAAATGACTGTAGCAGTCAGGCCAGGGCTAGTTTTCACCACTTCAAGTTTTAGAAGCCTCTTGGGAAGCCTGGCCACTTGTTCGGCTAGCTGGCCCGTGCTGAACTCTGTTACTGTTTGGGTACTGCTGTACTCAGCGTGGCTCGATTAGAGCTAACTGGTGATATGCCTTCTGAACATAGCACAGCTGTAGCCTCAGGCTCCTCGGACCTTTTGGGACAATGTCCTCACTCTCAAGCTGCACAAGCTATTTTTGGATTACACAAAGTGGATGTTACCTACCTGTGGTAATGAAATGCTGGTTTCAAACAGCACCTACTTCAGCAGAGATGGCCAGTGATGACTTCCACAGTTGTTCCTAAAATCCTCTGCTGCTCAAATCATTTTTCAGAGGTGCTTCATGCACAAAGCTATGTGGGGAGGAGGAGAGACATGGAAGAGTGACATTAGGTGGGGGAGGAGAAGAAAACAACTATTACATAACGGAGAGCTGGTTTTTGCTTCTGGAAGCAACTGGCCTCTCCTTTTTCCTCCTTGTTTTGTCACCTTCTTTCATACCCCCCTCTTCCCCCGCACTGCCAGGTCTGAAGGCACATGCAGCATGCTTCCAATTTTACAGCTGCAACTAGCAAATGGCAGGGAGGGCGGCAGGGGGATCTTCCAGGCTCTGATATGTTTAGTGTCAGGCAGCTGATACTAACTCAGCTTCAGAGAAACCCAACTGTCAGTCTAAGCAAGTTAGTTCATTACCTTGTGTGCATGCAGACCTAATACCTACACAGTCTGCTAGAAGGCAGGCACATTGCTGTACCTACAACATGGTGTAAGCAGACTGCCAGAGCACAGAGCTGGCTACCCTCAAACACAGGCAGCAGCACCACCACCAGAGGATGAAAGCTCCATCTTTCGGAGAAGACAATACTGAGCTAATCAGAAGCTGCGAGATCACTACAGTAGCCCTGGCGAAGACGAAGGCGGCGGCACCCAACGGCCGAGCTGATGGGCTGATCCCCCCATTTTCCCGGGACCGCGCACTAGCCCCCCGCGGCCGCCGCCTCCCGCCTGCGAGGCGAAGTTTGTCCCGCTGATGCCACCGTCCGGAAGAAACCGATACAGCACGGGCACGGCGGCTCTCGCAGGGGTGACATGCTGTCGGCTTACGGCGTGCGGCACCGACGGGTCTCCTACTGGCAGACCGGCTCTTCCCAGGGAAGCGTTTCGTGTTTTCCATACATCGGGCCAGTAGCATAGCTCACATCGCATTCCAGACATCTGGCTGCAGACACTGCAGGGAAACCCAAGTAGGATTGTAAGGAAAGAAACGAGGTGTCAAAAGACATGTTGAAGGGGCAGGCTGAACAAAGATACTAAACGTTCATGTCTGCAATATCCTCAGATATGATGGATAAATATTATTATGGAAAAAAAACCCTACTAAATTTTAAAACATCAAAATGTGCCACCTTCAGAGTTTTGCAAATATGTAAAAATCTTTTAAAAAGCAGTCAGGTATTCCTTTGGCCAGTCATAGCAATTTATTAATGTGATTTGATATTTAAACTATTCCCAGGACCCGAGGAATGGCAGTGGTTGGATGTCAGGCCAGCCCTGGCTGCTGGCCACACACGTTGGCCATTTTGTGGAAGCAGCAGTGCTCAGCCGGGCGCCAGTGCAGACGTACTAGAAAGAATATTTTCTAGTAGTGTGCTACAGCATAGTGCATTCTCTCCTGGCAAACTGCTACAAACATGTTCCTTGTTGCAGTAAAAGTCCAAGAGAATTTATGTTAGTCCTCCTTCACCTTCTCCAGCTATCCTACACGTGAAGCCATGCAGGTCGAGACGTGCAGCTGTGCAAACGCCAGGGAAGTCAGAAGGGCTGAGAGCAGGTGCCCAGCCCTTTTATTCCTTTGCTGATTTGGGGCTTTGATGTACCTGTTTCTTAGTTTAATGCCCAACAAAGTGGCCTGAAAAGATGATGCAGGACTGAAAACCTAAACTGCTGTAGCTAGTATGTGATTAGGTCTCTTGGCACTACAGTGCACTGTGTCTGGCAGTTAACAGTTGTGAGGCTCTGGATCCCAGGAAAGCAGCACATCAGAACATCAATGCTACAGGAATTCTTAGGAGAAAGTAAGAGCATGCAGAAGCAGTAAGGCTGTATACTGCAAAATGTGGCATTTGCTGCAACTAGGAGGACCTCCTAGCCTCAGAAGGAGAAAGGATCATGCACCACAAACACCAGTTCAATTTAAGATCTTCACAAAGCAGCATGACACATCAAGGTATTTAAAAACTGAGTCTGATCTCATGGCTTTCAAAGATAAAGCTGTTCCCTATAAACATACCGTTTCATCTTTGCCAAGAGTATGTGAGAGCAAGTAAAGTTTTTTTTTTTAATCTAACCATTTTTGAACTTATATAATGCAAAATGAATTCTGAAGGCAGGAAAAAAAAACAAGCCAAAAGCAAGACTCAGACAAACTTCAGAAGGCATAGAGGAGAAAGCAAAAAGAACAGAACTTCAGAAAAAATACAGTTTTTCTTCTTCATCTACTCAGTGCCTTGGCTATTTGCTTTTTAATCTTCTGTCCTCTAACTTGTCCCTCTCAAGACAAGACACTTTTCAACTTTCTTATCTCAGTGGTGTATTTCCCCAATCATTGACTTGCCATTTAAACTCTGGTTTACCTGAAGTAAACATCAAGGGATTCTCGGTGGAAGAGACTTGCACAAACCTCTCAGTTGCTGACCATTGACCTCTGCCAATGCTCACAGTCGTCTCCTAACAAACCCGAGCTTCCCATCCTTCTGCAAAAGTCTAGGAAGGAGCAGGTAGGGTAGTGTAGGGGAAGGAGAAGATACTGAATTAGGATTTGACTTCTGGGACATGAAGCTTTTCCCTTAAGAGATCGGAAGAAGAAGGCTTTGCCCTTGAGGAAAATGGAAGAGGAGCTGATGGAGGACCTGACATGGCCAGAAGGAGAACTGACTGGAATGTAAACAATGGAAAGATCCAGATGTAAACAAGGGAATGAATTCGCTAGAAAGAGAAATAATTTTGATAATTTAAGTAACTGGAGAAGAGGAGGGAAAAGGAAGATAAAATGAAAGCTTGTACAGTTAAATTTGCGTGCGCTGCTCAGTTATCTCAGATGGTTGACGAGGATAGTGGTGATGTGCAGTGGTACGTAGCACACGTTGAATAGCTTTGTTTCACTATCGGAAATAGAACAAATCCTATGCTAAAATAATAAATGCTGACATTTGCATCAAGAGACAGTCCTAGCTCTTAAATACCTTTGGAAAAGTGAGTTGTATGGGATTATTCTCTTGGTGAAAATGAATTATTTGAAGTACTGTGCTTTTGGAGATATCCACCTGCCCAGCGGTAAATAGTCAACAGAAGATGAAAGTCACACAATCAATGACAAAACCTCCAGAAAACCTAAAACAGAGGCAACACTCATTAGGGACATTTCCCCATTTCCCTCCCCTGCTCCCCGCTGCCCGCCCCCGTTTCAGAATATCTCAATTCAGCTTTCATCGTCATTAGTGTCTACATTTAGTCTAAAATAAATACTGGTACTTAAACTTATTGCAGTTATTACGTTTCAGTACACAGTAACAGAGGTCAGTGGCTCAACTAAACTCGCAAACGTTAGGTTTGGTTCAGTGTCCCTTCGAGCTGGCTGGACAGGCTGAGGTGTACCTGAAGTCTCAGAACACTGTGTTCACCTCGGCAGCCAAGCAGTGAAAAGGAATGCTGGAATAGTGAAAGTAAGTATGGGAGCGCACAGTTCAGTATTTACTACGGCTCAAGAACCCCATTTAAGTGGTCTGGATAAGAAATCACATTAAGACCAAGTAAATCTATAAAAATGTAAAAAAATCTTTAAAAAGTTCTGAGCAGTTTCCCAATGAGACTGGTTTAAGGCTTCGAACATTTCTCATGTCCAGATACTACAACAGATTTGCAATTAAGGTCTGTTTGACACATCGCCTTGTCCTGCACACGATGTAACTAAGCACGGAAAGCTGTAAGAAACAATAATTTAGAAAAATATGCAAAGCAAAAGGATGTAACTGAAAACACGTCTGCTAGGTTTCAGATCAGCACATGTTGTCAATTATCAGAAGACATACACTGAAAATCACAAAAAACCTTGGGGGGTTGTTTGGTTTTTTTTTTTACTACTGAAGGATTACCATAATTGATGGAAATTGAACAGGAGAAATACATATTATTTTTTAAAGCACATTAAATAGAAGATTGCTTTTTAGTCAGTGTGTATGAAAAGGGAGATGCAATTGCAACATTAAAACCCACTGACTAAAGCTTTTGCCATGAAACCTGCAAATACACAGGTCAGGGAACGTGTCATACGGGCACCAAAATGATGCTTCTTTTTCTGAATGGGCTTTAAGTTGGTCACTCTACGTAGGTCCTCTTCAGCATCCGATTCTTCCATCTCATCGTCTGCTGAAATCAGGATTTCTGACTCTGACAAAAGCTCATCTAGCTTGGTGTATGGCTAATAGCCTATCATTGCAAGTTGCTGGTACAGCAGCCATCATGCT